>JAYMFT010097492.1:0-13853 GCA_038088735.1 Panulirus argus | reverse complement strand
ATCACCACATAAGAGACAGTAATTTACCCAGGGAAAGTCAGAAAAGAAGCTACGTAAGTTATTCCAGTCAGCTTTGTAATGTAATGGTCACCTTTGGCATGGCTGAGTCACTGTCAATGGACGGAAATGAGTGCTATTTCGTCGAGGACATTTTCGCTCGGTGAGAGTACACCACTCCCTGCTCCTGAATGGAATGCAGTCTCAAAGGTGCAGGAGCCCCATGAAACGAGTGCTGGGGTTATGAAATAATGATAATGATAATAATTATCTTTTAATGATAATGATAAACTAATAATGATGATAATGAATAATTGAATATAGTAATCTTTTATCTATTACATAACCCTAGGACCCATTTCATTGGGATGCACTACTATCAAAAATGGGAAATCTAGAACATTGTACTTCTTTTCGTCCATTGACAATTATGCAACTTCGCCGAAGGTGACTTCTTATAGACAGACAGACAGACAGACAGACAAAATGATGGATAGACAGATAAAGAAAAGCATTCTCCACGTCTATAACCAACTGGAATTTATATTTCTTGATAGTCTGTTGGTATTTCCAATATAACAAATCAATGTATATTGAGAAAAAAGAAAGCTCAATTGTCTCATTTCATCTTTCACGAGAAAATCTATGGGAACCTACGCAATCAACATAAACGCCAATAACATTCCTGCGACAAAGAACGCGGGAGTCAGCACTTGTTATGAAGTGGGTTCGGTCGTTTCGTTCGCATGAATGAATCCGGGTGAATCCGGCCGGCCGCCCGAGCGCTTTCTACAAATGATGATGTGATTCGTCTCGTGCAGCCGGTGTGAACTGGACACGTGTGGCCAATACAGCACTCACTGTCGGCAGGCGGGTAGACCAAGTGCCATTACCCCATCACTTAGGCTCCAACTACCATGAACTACCGAGCTATTTATTGATTATTGTAGACTTTCTTAACATTTTTTCTCTCTTGAAACCTTATAGTACAGAGTAAAAAAAAGTACAAATGTTTGCCGTATTTTTAAGAGGCGTTCTATTATGTGCAAGATTTTATCGATGGGTTGAAATTATGCAGATTTTCAGGCAAAGAGAAGAAATACTTGGAATGAAGGGGCGATTTACACTGTTCTTTCTTTTATTGAGGCATTGGGGTAAGCCTGTTATTTTTTGCTATTGTTATTGCTGTTATTCATATGGACAGTCATATCAACCAACACATTGATCATCTGTAGGTAACCATAAAACACACACACACAAACAAACCAGATTGATTACATAGAGAGTGAGCATTTCTTTGAAAGGGATAGAAGAGGACAACTAGAAGTCATAACACGAAATTAAGCAAGAAACCAGTTATATGAATAATAGAGTTCTTTTATAGTAAGAGTGATGGGTGAATGGAATTAGCTGAATGAGGATATGGACAGCATATATAAGGTTGTATGATAGTAGAAGATGTTTCAGAGATGGGGTCCCTCGAGTGTAAAACTCCCTTCCTTTACAGTACAAATATTGTCACTGACCATGATTCGCGCACGGGTCCGCCAGGGTTCTTGTGGTTGAAGCAGGCATCTCACAGCCAATCCAGCAGTTGATCCTTCCTTCGGCGCTAATCGATAAATGGGTACCTGGCTTAGACTGGTGTGTGTGTGTGTGTGCGTGTGTGTGTGTGTCTAAAGGCATGGTGTGTATATATATATATATATATATATATATATATATATATATATATAGAGAGAGAGAGAGAGAGAGAGAGAGAGAGAGAGAGAGAGATACATACATATGTATATACACACACACAGTGTTAAGGGACAGGGCAATACGAGTATAAGACTCTGTCTCCTTAACGCTCAGGTATCACAATCGATAATCACACACACAAATCCAGAGAGAGTGCGAAATTCAGAGTTCTAATTGTAGAACTTGAAAAATGTTGTCATAACTGGAGAGAAAGCTAGCGATTTGAAAAACGTAGCGCGAGGGCAAGACCACAGAATCAATTCATTTGATCGGACTCACCAGAAATATAACCGTAGGTAAGAACGTACAACGAATGAGGAGCACAAGGGGTTAAAAGGTCCTCACTAGATGTCCTAGTGACCGTTCCGTATACCGAAATGCTCACAGCACGTAGCACAGACTCTATGAATAATGGTGGGTTGGGGAGCGGCGGCAGTTCCTGGATCCGTCGAACAGAACCAGAGCTTAGGGAAGGACAGGCAGGCGTGCCTTCTTACAATACAGAAGGGAATCCCGGGTAGATTGTGTGTATCTGGACTGCCAGAGATCATCTGACTCTGTTTCACGTTGGAGCTAATCTCGAGGCGGGGATAAGAGGGAAGACAATTACACTGAGGAGAATATCTTAATGGAAAGGAACAAAATTATTTACCTCATTGTAATGCTAGTTAACTGGAGGCCCAGTTTGATACATGATCTCCCACTACATGTCTTGAGCATTACCTATCGCCATACTGAAACAGGTACATTTATGTTAAGGTTTATTCCGTCATATTAGATTTACAGAATAAGATCAATTTGTTTCCTCTTTCGTCTGCATCAGTGCAGGAGTTCCCTGCTATCCACAGGTATTATCCTACACACAGTATTCATTTGTGTCATATCACGGGACTCGCAAATCGTTTATTTCATTTGTTGTAATAACTGATTTGCAGACATACTGATGAGTGAAGACCCTGTCTACTGGAGACTATACTAAATGAATTCCTGGGAAAGAAGTGATTCATCTAGACGAACTATCCGATTCCGACCCTCCGGACTTTCGTCTGCTCGCTCCTGCGGCCTTCCACTCCCTCCTACCTTGGCCACCACATGAGTAATGCAGTGAAACCACAGCTCCCTATCCACAACCAGGCCCCAGAGACCTTTCCATGGCTTCATATGCCCTGGTTCAGTCCACTGACAGCACGTCGACCCGCGTTCTATCAAGAATGTTGGTGTTCAGACAATGTTTAAAACAATTTCAGCTTTCCAGTATTTTAGTGTCCTGGGAAAACGTGAATATCCGGACGCTGTCATCACATTGCATCTTAATATTCATCTAATGATTCCAGTAACCCAACAGGTTTCATGTGGATGATTACCAGATGTTCTTACCCATAAATACTAACAAATAGAAATGCCATCAGAAATTATACAATTATATTTCCCATAAACACTGACGATTCTGGTTGGCATATTAGAGACTATGATCAATATTCCAGTGGTGAGTTCTTGGTTAACAGAGATTAAAGTTAGAATTGTGCTGATGAAGAAAGTGGTTAGGTGAGAGGTATAGCTGTTGACTGTTCCTTCAAAGCTCGAATGATTACTTTTCCCAACTTTCTATGTAGGAAATGATCCATAAGATAACACAGAGGGTGTCGGGTAGAACTTAGATGGTTATGACACTTCAAAAATGATAATGCGAAGAGAAGGAGAAATGGGCTATAGAGTCCAAAAGCCTTTGGCTTCGTCGACTGTTAGAAGAAGGTTGTCACTTATTCTTAAGTATAAACAACCACAAAAACGATTTGCCGTCGCTGTATAATCCATAAGGCAGTTTCTTCCCATCCTCAGTAGTTTCCGACTCTGTTACCCACTAATTTCTTTACGAGAAGTAAGCAGCTTCAACACTCTGAATCCTCTACTTCGTCTCCCAAAGATCACAGTTAATTTCTCCCGTGGATATGTGATATGCTTCCTCTAACATTATACGAAGACAAAGGCTCTTAGATTGTACAACCCATTTCTATTTTGTTTCTTCAATATATACTCCTACCTATTTTTCTTTTGACAATATTATAACCACCTTTGTTCTACCAGATTGCCACTGTGGTAAATTATGGGCTCTATTACATATAGAGTTATGAAGCATAATCATTTGATCTTTGAAGAAAGAGATGACAATGCACAAATGTGCTATTACTTTAAAATTATAGGAAATATACATATATATTTATATATTTTCTGTTCACTAATATCGAGAGAGATGGTGAAGGGCGGAGCGTCGTATTGTCTCGTTCTTTGTCGCAGCGAGAGATGGCCGTAGCGTGGGTGGATGGTGCGAGAGACAAGAGATCCCGGGTCATATGATCCTTGGGTACGACGAAGACAGACACGAAGGAAAAATTTCTGTCACTGATACACAGTGAAACTCGAGTGTGGGTGAATGTAGGAATCTCGACACACACTGAGACATGCATGAAGTGTGTAGATGGAATCAAATGACTGTTTATTCAACAGCTGTTTTATTTTCTCGGATTTAATGTTTCTTTCCTTCTTTTCTTCATACTTGTTCGTCGTTAACTGCGTTGGCGACAGGGACAGACGAAGATAATGCCTCGTTCGTTAACATTCATTATTTAGCTGTCATGTGTAATGCATCAAAACCACAGGTCCTTATCTACAAGCAGGCCCCCACAAACCTTTTGGTGCGTTACCACGGCAGCTTCATATGTTCTGTTTCAGTCTATGGGCCGTGTAACACGTCGACCCCTGTATATAACATTGCTCCAATTCACTCCATTCTGTGCGCACCCGTTACCTTCCTGTATGTTCTCACCCCAAATACTTGAAATGTCATTCTCTCTATTCTTCCATTTTCAATTCCCATCTCCTTATTACCTCCACATCTAACACGCACAATTTTTGTAACTCCTTGCTCGTTCACTCCATATGTCCAGACCATTTCAGCACATCATCTTCAGCCTTCTCAGCTTGTATAAACGTATATAGAGTATTAATTCTAAAACAGTACGTCTTTAACACGTTATAGACAGAATGGTAGTGATATGACGAACATAGATTTTAAACAAATATAAAAATCTGTGGTAACGTCGCGTCCATCACTCTCCTGGAGACAATGATTCAGAAACCTTACAGGGATGGTTGGGAGAAAAGTCCGTGTTTGTCGAGCAACTGCTCAGTATTCTCTCTAGAACGTCACTAAGTGTGAACTCGAAAAAGAAAAAACATCGATTTCTCGGTTCCTTCCCTAAAAATGAGCAGGCGCGTTGCATTTACTGCTCTCTCAAAAATAGTCCATCCCATTGTACTGAAGGTAATTATTATATTAACTTGCAAAAAAATGAAAATAGTTGGGTCGTGCATTAAGCAGGGTCATTAATTTTCCTCACATCGTTATGGTAATCATTATATTAACTCGGAATATCTCTAAATAATCTGAAAACTCTCCCCCACAGGAACCCAGTTCGTACGCTTCCCTAATGATGACAAAAATGGTAATATCATCTCCACTCTGGTTTACCAGTCATCGTTAGCCTGTATATCGCCTCCCACTGGGCTCCCTACCTCCCTCCCAACCCGGGGAAATATGCTCACGACGCTTGTGTTTTTCCCTCACTACTCTTGAGAATCAGCTCTGTGTATTTGTTGAAACTAAATATGAAAAGAGAACTGTTCTTCGAAGTGATTTCTTCGAACAAAGTATTACCAGAAATTATAGTTATAGTTGTAACTGTACTGGACTCGTTTTCTTTCACTGTGTTCCATTCTCTTAAGTTTTTCCTACCTTGAATACCGTAAACTAAGTCATTGACGGCCATGTAATGTTTCTTATAATTTTTCAGTCAAGAGAAATTGTATTAGATGATTGATCACCGTGTTTAGGAGGAGACAAGATGATTTATCAGAATTAGCTAAACTGAGCCATCGACGTTCGGTTTTGGCTAAGTAACCATTATCGATCGCCATTAGTGCACTAATAATCTTATTAAAGTTTTATCTGGCCGGCTCGTAAAAAGATTGAGTTACACGAGGGAGGCTGGTTTGCCAAGGCAAGGGGGAGGGGGATTTTATGACCATTAAAATCTTTTAGGAGACCTCACCATTCAGGCTCCGGGCGACGAGTTTAAGAAGGTTGTGGAGTGGATCGAGTATGAGATCAGCTGTAGTGAGCAGTGCGGGGGCTCAGAGACTGGACGGTACATGGTTGGGTGACTCCTCTCAAAGTCTGCAAATGTATGAAGGACGAGAGGTGAGGTGAGGGTTGGGAGTCTGGCTGCCGGCGGTGTTTTCCCCCCAGACCAAACGAGGCCACTCAGCTCCCGCGACCCTCCGCCTGTTACGACGGCGCTGGAATCCTAAACTCGAGTATATATTTTCCTCGCCTGCTCTACCCTCAGTAGCCATAACAACTGGAGCGTGATTTGAATGATTAATTATAATGATTTATAGGATTCTCAGTCTGAAGCGGGGAATACATTAACGGCTTTGATACGGAATAAAAGATATAATCGTTTAGTCACGTTTACATATTAAATGTCAGGATAGCCGAGATAATGTTCCATGCATTGTCAACAGAAAAAGGGGTTACATTTAGTGAGGTAATGTTTCGTTATTCAGTCGCCAACGGATGGGCATCTTGCAAATCATCCAGGATGTTGTAATAGAACGCTTGAAGCCTACGTGATTGTTCCATCTTGTTCTCTTGTAAAACTATATACTGAATGGAATCCAGATTTAATCATGCAGAAACAGCTTGACGTTTCTCATGTAGTGACTTCAGTTCAAAGCATTGTTTAGGCCTTATTTTCATATTTCACTGTGGTATGTATGTATTCATACATATTTAGCCCAGGGCCAGTTTTTAAGAAAGACAAGATATTACCCAGGATCACTTTCCAAAGGTTCCTTTAGCCCAAGGCTTCGCTTGTTCCAGAAACAGGGAAACATGACTTCTGTTGGGGTGAGAAGGTCTTTGACGAGATTATACTCAGTGTAACCTGGAGCAATAACTAGTGCAATATATATATATATATATATATATATATATATATATATATATATATATATATATAGATATATATATATATATATATATATATATATATATATATATATATATATATATATATATATATAACTTGAATAAGACGTATCCTAGGGAGAGAGAACACACGTGAACCAAGAAGGGAGGCTAGAGAGTGAAAAAGTGGTTGGACGAGGTGACTAGCAATGGACTAAAGGGCTGGAGGACGGGACATCAGTGGCCAGCTTCCTGGCTGTACTTTAGCCGCCTTGTTGCGTCCCTCCACCCGACTCGGGAGCAGAGGCTGCACCTGTCAGTTATGATATAAAAGATCACGTTTATCACGAATCCAGAGGAAATACAACTCGTATCAGATCTCTCAGATTGAGAATGACTCGTTGATATGACTATTTTCTTTAAACGAGTTCGTTGCTGAACTTCATAACACAGTTTATTTCTGTTTAGTCTTGGGTTGTCAACTCTGGGAGATAAGACGTGATGTTCAAGCAAGATCACTTCTCTGTGTCTGCCGAGGGAAGATAAAGACGATCAGAGAAAACCTCGTCGTGTGAAGTCGTTCTTGCCAGACCCGTGGACAGGCAAATGAAGGTGTGTTTAGGACGACAGTGTATTATTAGGGTAGGATTAGGGCGATTCTTGACACTGTGGCTGAACAAACACCCGTTTTTCTTCACTCTGTGACGAAATCTGTTTGATACCAAAAAGGTATTAGGGTAATTCTTTCACCTCACCGCAGGGTTAGTGTATTACAATAGAATGTAAGAAAAGTGTGTTTATAGCGATCCCAGGTCAGACGCGCTCTTGAAAAGGCGTAAGATATATGTTTTTGAATTTAATTGATATTAACTATGTTTTGTATCACTAGACCTGAACGCGACCGGATGCGTTAAGATGTCCTGCCGGAACACACCCACATGACACTAACCTATCGTCCCTGATTGATGGAACAAATATAAGGAAGCGGTTATATGCAAGGAGGACTGGCATGAGGAAAGGACATCACATTTACACTTATGTTAGAGTGATGGGTTATACACGTACATGCACAACGTAATACAGGAGGGGGAGAAAATTGCACCAACGAAGAGCATGATAAAGAGGCAGAGAAGGCAGCCTTAACATATTACGGCCAGTCATGAACCATAGCCAATGTTTACACACTGTTGCACAGCTCTCTAATCTCATGAGATCACGTGTGAACAATTGCCCGTCTAATCACATATGCGACCTCTTACTATCGGGCGGGAGGAGTAAGGGCGTAGTATATTAAAGGAGGGAAGCTCGATGTTCAAGTTTCCCTTGATATGCAGCAAGTTGTCGGTTATCATGATATATGGTATATACCATGTATCATCGTATATATATATCACGATATACGCCACATATCACAGTGTATATCCTATATCACGGTATATGTCATATATCGCAGTATCTGTCCCATAACGAGATATGTATATCATATATCACGCTACAGTATATCCTATACCACAATATATACCATACATCAATATATATACTGTATACCGATATATACCATATATCAAAGTATATATTCGATACTACGATATATTCTATATATCAATATATATCCTATATCACGATGTATACTGTATACCACGGTATGTTTTCTATACCACGACATATACCACATCTCGAATATCCTATATCACGATATATACCATTTATCATGATATATTACACCGAATCGTAATTCTGAGAAAGGGTTAATGACCTTGAATCAGGACCTCCGTCATTGTGTGAAGAAAGTTGTTTCCATTTAATCTGAACCGAAAGTTTATATCTGAGAAGCCCAGATCCTCGTTGTGTACAGATAGAGTAGCATGATTAATTGATGTGGGGAAACACTACTCTCGATATTTGGATTAAACCATCCGTCTTTATGATAATCATTTTACTTTAATGCATCTGTTACCTATTATCATTATTTTTTTTTCCTACAGACACAATGAATAATGTCGACAGATTTTGTGATTTATTTCTGGATCCGGGTTGTGGTACGGAGCTTGAAGTCACCATCAGTAAAATTCTGTTCTCTGACCTTTTTGTTCTCTCTTTCATGTGTAAGGTCGAACGTGCGACCCGCGATCATGACTCTACGATCTTTGAGTCAGATAAAGATGAGCCTAAGAGTCAGCTCCAAGCCCAAGCCATCGTATAGAAGGGTCGCGCCGTTGTGTTCACGCTTCGCATCGTCGTGCTTGAGGGCAGTAGCGTCATGCTTAACTTAGGGTCATGCCGTCGTGCTTAATGGTCTTCGTTTATGCAGCTCCTCACGTGGACGACTGAGAACTATTCAATGCAAGGACTGTTCATTATGATTTTCACTTTTTTTTTTCGTTTTTTCCTATTTCTTTTCACTCTCGCACTTTAACGATGTTTGATTCTCCCATAGTCAAAGCAAGGTACACTGTGTCTCTCTTAACCTCTTTTCTTTACATGTGAAATAGACCTGAAAGTTGATTTATACATTTTTTTCCTTTATTTCCTCATTTGATCTAAACCAGCATCGTTGCTCATCTTATCGTTTTTTGTATCATCCTGTTAAGCCTGCACAACAGGACGCCACGTCAGACGCTGCAACAGGACGCGACAAGAGACTCTGCAACAGGACTGTTACTAGAGACTGTACAGCAGGACGCTACAGCAGACTCTATAGTATGACGCTACAACAGACCCTACAACATATTCAACGACAGGACACAACAGACGCTACAACACACTGTACAACAAGACCCTGTAACAGATGTACAATAGGATGCTACAACAGGCTCTACAACATGCTTTACAACATGATACTACAACACTCTAACACCAGACTGTACAATAAGACTATACAACAGGCTCTACAATAGGACCGTTCAACAGACTCTACAACAGGACGCTACAACACATTCTACAACACTCTACAACGGGAAACTACAGCAGACGCTACATCGGGACGCTTCAATAGGACGCTACAGGAGTGTACAATAGGACGCTGCAGAAGACTGTACAGTAGGACGCTGCAACTGACTCTACAACAGATTTTACAACAGGACACTACAACAGACTCTACATTGGGTCGCTACGACATACTGTTGCCATCTGTGAGAATCATTCTTGGCTCTCTCCTATACATAAGGAAAGAGCTTGGTCTTCCTTGTATCAGAGTTACTGAAATTATTCTTCTTACCAAATCCCAGTCTATATAAAGAAGCCTTCCAGACCTATTCATATAGGAGACATCCATCCAGATTGGTCAGTACAACTGCTGCTGGGTTTAGAATGTACGTTATTCATGAACTCTATCATGAGACAACAACTGCACTATCCTGCCCCATGGGAAATTAACCTCCACTCATGTCACAGTTAGTGTTAAGAGTGAATAATGACACCCATTACCACTTTGAAACCATGACCACCGACTATAATCTCCCACAGACCATATATACAGATGGTTCCCTGTAACGAACCACTGGTGCTGCCGGAAGTGCTATTGTTATACTCACGGTTTTTACTACAACCTAGGACTCGATCAATAACTGGGCATCCACACGCCAAACGGAACAGTTTGCTGTCCTAATGGCCCTTAAAGATGTTGAAATCTCTTAAATGTGATCGTCTCATTGTAGGTGATTCTCTTTCATCATTAACTGTGTTGATTTCTCTTCATTATAATTTGTAAAATGCTTGTGTTTGAAGCAATACAGAGGTATAACAGAATTGCTCATGTTCCACCCCATAGTGGGCTCAGAATGTATGATAAAGCTGATGAACTAACCAAAACATCTGCCTTGAAGGATAAAGTCGGTTACCATCTACGTCTACCTGCATCATCAAGAAAGAAGATGAACAAAATTTTTCAAACCTGAGGAAAAATTAACACAAGCAATTCCGTCGACCATCATAATATCATTCAAGAAGAAGCATGTACATACGGCTCCACCAACAGGGTCAGTATATACCTCGATGTTGTCTCGCAACTTAGATTGGGCTGTGGACATTTATGGGAATTTGCCCCTCCTGTTGGTAACGAAGACAAGGCGTAATCTTTGCCAACAAAGCTGTTCCCACACCTTGCAACATTATGTACTTTGTTGTAAAATCAGTGAGAGATGATTCTTACCAAACTTACAAGATATGGGAAAATATTTCGTCCATAGCAGTGTTGTAACACGGGTACTTGACAAGTGTCATAACTTTGCTCATTGGAAATAGTTCATTTGCTATATATTTTAATACGTAATTCAATCATTGTTGTTGTAAACTGCACTTACCATGTAGATTTCCGAATAATTCAATGAGCTGCCCAAACCAAATAATTTTTCTCACTGTGCACAATATATTAGTCGCTCTTGCGGCAAAGAAAAAAAAAAGTCATGTGGTCTGTTTCAGTAGGCGCGACCCAGTCTGAGTTTTCATGATTTTTCGGCTAATTTCGTCTCCGTGCTAATTATCCGACTTTAGATTTTTGAAGACTGATCGGACGAGGATGGCTTGTTGATGTGGCTAGTTAAGTGGGGGCTTGTGTAATGATGTGGATAGTAAGTATGAATATTTGACGGTAGATAGATATATATTGTGAGGTGAATAGCACTGATGGGATAATTCATCAGTTTGGTCAATGAACAGTAATTTGATGTAGATATCATATCGATAAAGCTGACGGGTTACGGTTGATGGTGCTAATAATGTTGACGTGAAGAACGTTGAAATTGGTGGAGTTGAAAATGACGTTAATTCGGGTAGAAATATAATGTAGATAGGCTATGATGTCATCAGCACATTGACGTTGATAGTGTTGAGGATGCCTAAGGTCAGTTAATGTAGATAATGTTGATGAGGATAACGTGTTGATGTAGGTAATGTAAATGCCGATTGATGCTACTACAGAAGCAAGGCTTGTGTGGAGAGGTTGTTAATAACAGTCAGCGTTAAGGCTGACGCTGCTGATGTTAACAGGTTGGTGATGAGTTTAGTAGATTTATGTGGATGACGACATGAGAAGCGTGATAATGTGGATTACGTTGATAGGCATGTGAACTCCAGTTCCATTGCTACTGGAGGATCAGTATGTCGATCAATACGATATGTTAGCATCAAACAATGAAAGAAAATGAAATCGATAAGTTTTTGCAGGAATAATGAAAGCTGAAAAAAGTAATTCAATAAGCTTCTGTAAGCCATTTGAAAAAGGACAATTAATTTGTCGCTCTTATTAATCGTATGGAAACCATATAAGATTGTCAGTCATTCAGAGAATTTTGATGAGCCATACCGTGAGCTATACCCACTTAAGAAACCACTCATATGAACACTGACCTTAAAAATACGTTAACCTCCAGATGATTTTTCCTCTTTCAGAAGGGGTTTCGTGTGTGCCATCACCATATGTATGCGTGAGGTAAACGCATGATAACTGGAAGGAGAAGAAAAAAAAAAGACCCGGAAAGTGCTGCCATCTAGTGAGAATCTCGGTAAATATAGAGATGCTGGCACAACATTTGAAATGCTCTGGCTAAGGGTGAAGCGGATAGTTTACGTTTTCTATGATTAACTGGAAAGATCGTTCTCTTTTACTGTTTATGGGGGACATAGATATTGGTTTGTGTTTCATCGATTTCAATTTACTTTTATCACACTTATTTCTACGTCTTTTTCTCATTTTCATATTCTTCTTAATGCAATGTGGAATGCTATCAATATATGCAGAATACGATTAAAACAACAAGCTGTGATTTCCTACAAAGTGAAGGAAAGGTGAGTCATATTTCCTGGCATTTGAGATTATTGACTCGAGTAAAGTGTGGCAGGATGTCATTATGTACAGAAAGTCATTTGACTTTTTTTTTTTCATAAATTTGTAGGTTAGAATTCTACACTGGCTTTCCCTCTGGGTGTGACTGACTTCCTTCACTGGCGGTGACTTACTTCAGAATATCGTCCCGTCCGGCAGGCAAGTATGCAACCCGACCCGTCTTACCAGCTGATTCACGAAATCGTGATTTTTTTTTTTCTCATGAAATCAGAAATGCGTCGTCCGTTAGCCAGTTATCCCCCCAAAAAATATATTTTTGTGAGGTTGATAACTACAGTACACAACGAATATGAAAACGCGATGGGCGACTTACAGGTGTGGGAACCGAGGTAGATATGGGGGAAGAGGTTTTAGGAAACCTTCCCTCCCTGTATTATTACTTTCCAAAAGTAGGAAAAGAGGAAGAAGGTAAGAGAGGATTTTCCCCTGAAGTCTTAGCCGTCTGTTCCCGATACTACCTTATAAAGGAGGGAAACGGCGTAGAGTATGATATATACCATACATTTCCTGCCTCAGGAGTCCCTACTATCCGTATGAGTTTCTGCAGCACTCAGGAATCTGGCCACGTCCACCGGTTGGGACCACAGGTCATAAAATGCTTGTGCGTCTTTGTGGAGAGATTGAGGCGCAAATGGCTCGGTGTCTTCTTTACGGTGGCTGCATCATGTGCCTACAGGGTCTTGTAATATGTTGATACAGTGTTTGCACATAGTACTTTTACTGACTTTTACTGCTAACTGATTTACAATAACATAACGATGTGTTATGGTAAGTCATACTGCCGGTGAAATCAAGAATGAACCCTGGAAACCTGATGAACTTTAAACCTTAGTAACAACGTTCGATACCAACTTATGGAAACTAGAAAGACCATAAAACCATAAGACCATAAAATGAGTGAAGCGGACAACGCCTTCTTGTAGTTATATGGCGACCGAGGGTTTCCTGCGGCGAGGCGTGCAGTCTCGTCGAGGAATTTCTTGCTGCAAAAGAGTTGGTCATTTTCTAGCTTCTGATTGCTGTGCATCGTCCTGACCGTGACGCATTCACGGGCCGCTTAGAATCGAGCTCATAGGTTCGAATCCTGGTTACAACAGTCAGTCCACAGTCAACCCAGCTGTTCATTCATCCCATGGGGTTGGTCAATAAAATGGGCACCTGGCTCAGGCTGGGGTATATATATATATATATATATATATATATATATATATATATATATATATATATGTGTGTGTGTGTGTG
>JAYMFT010097481.1:0-12500 GCA_038088735.1 Panulirus argus | reverse complement strand
TTCTAAACACACACACGTTCGCAGTGTATGGAAAACGCCGAGACTCTCAGGTAGTCCTGAAGAAAAGCAGAAACCCCCACCCAAGACTACTCTTCTGGAACGAACTCTTTGGAAAAGTATCAATTACTCACTTCTCATTATCGACCCACTTTCAGTATCATCAACAAAAGAGAGAGAGAAAAAAAACCTACATATTAAAAAGGAGAGAAGTGACAGACCACAAACGTTGCATTACACTCTGGTTAAAGAACATGAAGCCATTAGTCGTTGAAAGATAAATAAAAGACATTTTACTCATTTGCAAAAGTTCACCTCAACAGCTCTAAAGATGCCACTTATACGGACGGTGGTACGGAGAGGCGGGCAGATATATCAAAAGAAAACAGACTTGACTCAAGTGTTCTGAAGAAAAGGAAAACGTAGAAATAATCTAAATGTCCCATTCAGCAGTGGTCTCAATCCCCCTCCTCCTGTCTCTTCTACTACCACTGGGCGAGTTCTCAACACCACCACTGGACCTCGAGACGGGCACCTTGACAGCACGTGACCCATGCTCTCCACTTCAGGACAGGAGCCTTGAGATACAGCCTTTTTAAAGTAATGCCCCATACCATTAACGCGGGCACTAAACATCCACTTCAGAATAAGACTGGGTGCTAGTGTAATGCCACAGATGTCAAAAATTAACTGAAGCAGCTTTGTCCCATAAGGGAGAAAGAAAATCCGCTGCAGTAACACTACTGACCATTAAGTACACCAACATCTCAAATCACTTAGAGCTCCGAGACAGCCCTAAGGTGTAAGATGACCGACTTAATTAAAATCTAATTGTCTAAATAACTTCATGGAGGAAAAAAATCGTGCTTTTTCTCTCCTCCATCATGATCAATCTAAATGGAAACAGTAAAATAGTGACGAAGTTATGAAGTAAGAGACAAACTACGGGAAAAGTGAATATAGTGTCAAGCACAAAAGATATGAGTAAAATGAGATTAACAAGCATAATGGATCGGCAAACAACTTCCCAATAAACAGATCACAATTTCTTGTTGTAAACCATGTAAATTCTGGTGCCTCATTGGCGGTAAGCTATGTTGTCCCCAAGGTGCCGTGCTTGCTTCCATCTCTTGCTATCTCCCATTCTCACAACTCGATATAAATGTTGAACTCTACCGTCCGTTTTACGGCTGTGTAGTTCTAGAGAGGCGGGAGGTAGGATTTTGGATGTCAAGTCTGGTTACTTGGATGGGGGCAATGCGGATGTTGTGTTCTCGGGGTCAGTCGAATCAGAAGACACTCATGAACACAAACGGACGTCAGTCATGTCTTCTGCTGCGCCAGTGAACACAACAGGCTGTTTAAAGAGGCCGAAGTTTCAAAATACTTCGAACAAATGGAGACTCTTACAGAATATCAGACACACACACACACACACACACACACACACACAAACTTCATCATATGACAGAGGGAAAATGTAACATCAATGAATTCTTTCGGTGGACCACAGAAAGTAACCCTCACTTTACTGGAAACAAGTTTCAGCTGCTCCGTTAACGAGAAAAAATCATACAGCTGGCACACACTACCCGGACAGATAAGAATACCACAGTGTCACAAAAGAACACGGCAAAAGGCCTCGGTGAATTTGCCTTTGCTGCCCTTGAGTTTTCCCGGAACACAACCAGGCAACCGTACCCTTATAGGAAAAGGAAGATGGTGGGTTGGATCATCCGAACCTTAAGAACGATAAGGGAAAACCCGTTGATGATGCTGTTCAAGGCACTTAACACTCATCAAAGTAGAATACAGTAGTGCGCTTGCATCACCATCTTAATCAAAGATGAGCGAAACTACCATTAGAAAAAACGTGTGTAACGGTCCTTCACAGCACCACAGTGACTGTTAAAGAATCTTGCACACTGGGAACGACTGACAACACACTATGGTTGTACTATTTGGAACATAGGCGGGTTGAGGCACTATCCTTCCTTACATGATTTCCTCTCTGCACCTGAAACCAAAGACATTTGGAACCCCAGAGGACCTAATGCATTGCCTGCAGCTACCGTACCAGAAACACCATGGACATGCTCGGCATATAAATTCCAACGAGGGCCGACTCGGAGAATGCCAAGGAAGTGTTAACAGATCAACCAGGATGTGGGTGATGCATAAGCCTAAGGGGGCGTGGCATTAAACACAG
This sequence comes from Panulirus argus, assembly GCA_038088735.1. Lineage (NCBI taxonomy): Eukaryota > Metazoa > Arthropoda > Malacostraca > Decapoda > Palinuridae > Panulirus > Panulirus argus. The sequence goes on along the minus strand of JAYMFT010097481.1, from coordinate 10,294 downwards.
TCTTGGCGGAGCGGTGGCGAACACAGAACAGCTTTAGTCGAAGACCAAACTGTAGGGGAAGAAAGGCATATGAAACAATCGTAACGTATACATGTGGAACAAACACATGCATCCGCGCACGTGCCAAACACTCAAGCAAAAACAAATACCCACCAACAAACATAACAGTTTCTTTGTACATTATGCATGCTTACATACATATATATATACATCCATGCAAACAAACACATACCCACCCCACAGACATATACGTTATGTCTACTCTGCACACACACACACACACACACACTTCTGCTTGCACACATATGGCGCAGAGGTCATGAGGAAGTGAAAAACGAGGAGGATTGCATCAAGTTACAAGGGGACCTTGACAGACTCCAATGCCGGTCTGATACATGCTTCATGAAATTCAACTCGAGTAACTGTAAGGTAGTGAGGATGTTTCACAGTTGGAGACGGCCTCGATATGAATATCACCTTGCAAGAAATAAACTGCAGGAATCTGTGAGTAAGAGAGAGACTCAGGAGTCAATATAGTCCCCCCTAAGCCACAGTCCCACCCTAAGGGAACATTTGAGGAGACCAAAGGTGTGCTGGCAGACATTGGAACTGCACTGAGGTTCATGGAAAAGGAAATATTCAGCAAGCTGTTTACGTCCAACATAAGGCCAAAACTACATTATGCTTCTGAAGTCTGGCTGCCGCACTTCGAGAAGCAAAAAAAGCTACTAGAGAAGGTGCAGCGGAGGGCAACAAAACTGTTACTGTTATTACAGAAGTTGAGTTACTGGGATAAGGCTAGAGGCCTTAAATTTGCCCATCTACACATGTAAGAGAGAAGAGTGTGGAGTTAGGTGATAGCAACTATTTCAGTTTTAAACCAGATTGATCATATGATCAGTGATTTCTATCTTATTTTGAAGATATGGGGATAGAGCAACCACAAGACATAACATGTAATCAATTAAGCAAAACAAATGTTAAAAGAAGATGTGAGGAAATGTTCTCAATGTGTTAAGAGTGGCAGGTTACTAGACTGAATGAGGATATAATAAATCTGAACAGTGTACAGATGTTTAAAAAGCCGTTATGTTAACAAGAAAGAGTACAAGAGATGTGGCCCGACGAGTATAAAATTCCCTCTGTACATTACAAAAAGTAATTACATATAGGTAATTAAACACACACACACACACACACACACACGGTAGTAGGCAACCACCAACCAAGGAGATAGTACTGCATGGGTATCGGAGTGGTTAGTGAAGGTGGTACAAACAGCAAAGCACAACAGGTGTAGTCAAGTTTCCCTCCCTGGCCCAGTCAGCTATATTTTCTTTCTCCCTCGCAAACTCGTATACTGCTGGCATTCAGCCCTATAAACACACACATTCCCTCCGTCTTACATAAATAACACACGACAACATTAACTCACACGCGTCTCTGATCTTCACTCCAAACATTTCCTGCGGTGAACGCTACGCGCTAGTCTTGTACAAAGGCAAACTTCCGACACGTGTAAAGACAGAAAATCTGAGAGAGATGGGGCTCCACGAGCGTTGAAATCCACTCCACCACACTGCAAAAACACGTAATCAAAATAGCTGATTACACATACACACATTCACAACAGAATGGTTAAATACTTCCTCACTTTTCAAAAAAAAAAAAATGATAAGGGTGACAAGGTAATTCCTATGTACCTGAAAGCCAATTTCAATCTGATTTCTTCCTTGACATCTTTTTCTTCTAATACCTATGTTTGAATAGAGATGAGGCAGCAGGCGAGAGGCGTAGTGCAGTTCATTTCGGCGGTGGTGGTGGTGGCGGTGGTGGCGATGGTGGCGGCGGAATCAAAGCGTAAAACACGCAACACTGATCCCATGACGATAACGGCAGGAACAGAGACGTAAAAACACACAAAACAAAGAATCGAAATGTGTGTAAAAGGACAGCCACTGGCTCCCAGAACCCCACCGGAGGAGCAACGTAGACGTATCGTAAAATATTTCACGATGATCTGCTCTTTCCGAGGCGTAATGGCATGTTTGGCACAACTGGTGGTGATGTATCGCCACCGAGTTTAGTGACGGTCCGGTGAACAGTGCCTCGCGAGCAAGACTTTGCCGGCGACGGAGGGAGGGAGGAAGGAAAGAAAACTAAAGAGGAGCGGTTGCGGCGCGAGATATACGAGTATTGCGGCCAACGTGACTTACGCAAGATATTGATGACTTACCAACAACAGATGTCGCGTCCAGGCCCAGCTCCTTTCGCTGGGTATCGTGACTCCAGCGAGACTTTATGGCCGGACTGCACGCGAAGCACGCGACAGATGAGCTTAGGCGTAAACTCAAACCCAGATGCAGCAGGCTTGCGAGTGCGGCCGTTCGCAATGAGCAGATCTGTGGATGGTACATGCCCGCCGGCTGGATCTTAAGATGATAACTATGGGAAAAAAATATTAACGATGATAACCAGTCGGGTGAAAGATACTGAAAAAGGAGGAAACGCTCGTACACTCCCACGGAAATGCGGGGCTGATGGCACAAAGTATCATTGGCACGCAACACCTGTATAAATCCATTCGGAAGGCGTTCCAGAAATCGGATGATGAATTCATCGCAATCTGCAAACACGACAGAAAAAGAGAGAACAACTGGAAGCCACGGGGTAACAGCACTGTAAGGAACATACACCAATGCCCTGAAGGGCTGTGATCCAGAAGAAGTCTTTTCCAAAGGACTATAATCCAGAGAGAGACTTTTCCAAAGAACTATAATCCATAATCCACAGATCAAGACGAGAAGAGGTGGTTCTTGGAGGACATGACACTAGATTCAGGTATGGGGGGAAGCTTCGCATGTCGGGATCTATCGACAGAGGTTAGCTGCCGTGTTGCTACTGGTGTGATGAGGACGCCAGCACGACAAGAGGAGCCATCGCTGTCGTCCGTCTTCCACCCCGACGAGAGGAGCCATCACTGTCGTCCCTCTCCCCACCGACTAATGCTGCTGTAGTGTGGACAAACATCGCCTGTGTCTTTACTTCCACGAGACCATGTGCCTGGTTTTAAATGCCCCCCCCCCTCCTCCCCCTTAACAAAAAAAATAAAGAAAGAAAAGTAAGTCGAATTCCTGATAAACTAAATCACGATTCATTTTTGGGTTCTGAGGGGAAAAAGAAAGTACACTGGAGTTTCTGATGATTCCTTTCCCCCGTTAATTGCTCGAAAAGAGGTAAGAATCATTAATCTGACACGATACAAGTAATAAGATATATAAATAATACTCAAACGCGAACTGAGAGCAATAAAGTTCACCGACTATAGTCTGCCTTTCCACGACTCAGGCATCTGAAAGTTTCTGGGACGTGAAGAGAAAGTTCACTTGGGTAAGACATTAAGACATTATATATTTTCACGGAACTAAGATCACAGATGTTACCGAAGAAATCAATATAACGAAATTTCGTATTAAACAACCAGTCCCCAGTACTTCTGCGCCAATAATAACCAGATTTTAGGAAAATGACAACTGAGCGTCACGTCAAAATAAGTGAGTTCTAACTGCTTATTGCTCAACATATCCCTTACGAAGATCTCTACGGCCACACTAACTGTACCGTGCGATCTGTGACCACACTGGACTGATGTTCCTCTGAAAAGTCTGGATGCCGGAGGCCGCGGCTCGCAGGTCGACACATCCCCGACGTCCTGACTGGTCTGGTTACACTCTGTGGGCACTATTCCAGGGCCCTTGATAAAATGCCAATATTGCAAGTTCTTCACGAATTATCAATATTCCAGGTCCTTCATGAAATATCGCTATTCCAGGCCCTTCACAAAATACCACTTATTCCAGGCCCTTCACAAAGTATCACCATTCCAGAGTCTTCACAAAATATCACTATTCCAGGCCCTTGATAAAATATCGCTATTCCAGGCCCTTCATAAAATATCACTATTCCAGAGTCTTCCCAAAATATCACTATTCAAGGCAGGCCCCTCATAAAATCTCACTACTCCAGGCCCTTGGTAAAATATTACTATTCCAGAGCCTTCACATAATATCGCCATTCCAGGCCCTTCACAAAATATCAATATTCCAGAGTCTTCGCAAAATATCGCTTTTCCAGGCCCTCCATAAAATATTTCCACTATGCAGCCCGTGATGTTTCCAACACCTGAAGCCAATGAATTACGCCACTCTGGGGGTCTCCAATACTCAAACTGCTTTCCCTTTCCGTTTTTCCGGCAAATTTTCAGTTTCTGTAGTAATATTTTTAGTCCTCCATCGGTGCATCTGAGGGAAGAATGCGGAAGAGGACCGGTTCAAGCAAGACGGGGAACTCCTTCATTTCACCAGTCCAGAATCAGTTGAGAGGGGGTCTTGATGACCCGTTCTACTCACCGCAAAACTGACAGGCGAAGCCCGGGCGGATGACCCGCCTGCCAGAGAGCTTGATCTGCGCCCTGCGTGATGTTTTCCCGACGAAGGTCGGGACGGAGCAGAAGCTGAAGGCAGGAAATCCGGGCGCCTGTCTACATGAACTGAAAATGGACCAACCTGCATGAGGTGCTCAGCTACGCCACGAATTACTGAAACAATCGCGTTGATAATGCAACTAGAGTTTTCAGAGCTGAACTTTCCAGCATAATCATGCGAACGGCATTACGTCAGCTTTTAAATGGCGGGCGCCGCGCGAATGACGTTCCTAAGCTTACCAGAACTAGAGCATCAATATCTCCAGCACCTTAGAAAACACACACACACACACACACACACACACACACACAAGCACGCACTAATATGCCCCACATTTTTTTTTTCTTCCATACCGAATTCCTTCTCAAGAGTAAGTCAAGACGTGTCGGCATGTGTCACGAGTGGACACAGGCCCTACAGCCAGCAGCATTCGATAAGGTGGGTCGAGCGGTCAGGATCAACTACATTCCCAACTCGGTCAGGCACTACTGCTGCTCTCTCTCTCTCTCTCTCTCTCTCTCTCTCTCTCTCTCTCTCTCTCTCTCTTCCCCCCCTCTCTCTCTCTCTCTCTCTCCCTCCCTCCCCCGCCAGGCAAAATCACCTTACGGCTGACATGCAATGCTCGCCTGTACGTGAAAGAAATCTCAGCGCCCAAAGAATCATATGTATCTGACAGGACGACTTCGTCAAGTAAGTACACGACTAAGAAAGTCAACGACGCTGGCTTGAGGAGACGACCAGGAGAGTGGGTAGCCGGCAGGTGGTCACCACTCGCCCAGGCGTCGCGACAAGCGCGTGCACGTCAGGCTAACTCACTCCCACTGGCACTCAACCGCTTTCCTTCCATGGTCTGGTCGACTAGACTTCCCTTGACCCGTCATTTTCACATCCTCGGCGGCGGTGGTGACCGCGTGATGCGCGCGCGCGTGTCTCGCCCGTTTGCGGGCGTCGTCGTTCCACAGGCCGGCGGCGCCCTACGAGGGTGTACGGTAACGCAGTACGGGTCCGTCCCCCTCCTCACACCTTTTGTCCGTGACTGCACGTTCTCCTTTTTAAAGTCCCACGCGGGGCAGACTCTTACACCCCCCACCCACCCCCCCTGGCGTGCCGGCAAACCACCGCTAACGACGTTGCCCCCCGTCTTGAATTTCTTTTTCTTTTGCATACGGTGTCAGCATCACGCCCGGGATTATACTGTAGTGCCACTGCACGTTGTCGAGCTGGGGCGATTCATACCCACATCAAAGCGAGCGACGGCTTTCACATTACGGGGATGGCGATCGCCTTAGAAACGCATTTTGAACGTGGCTCTTCTTGTCTCACGAGCATGATCGGATGGATAGAGATAGATAGATAGATAGATAGAGAGAGAGAGAGAGAGAGAGAGAGAGAGAGAGAGAGAGAGAGAGAGAGAGGCGGTGGCTACCGGACACCAGCGGCCGTGCCAGGTCACAGGGAAGGCGGGCACACGGACACGCACCGCCAACCCTGCTATCATGAGGCCGTGTGGTGGTTGGTGGGCGGGCGGGCAGCAAGCACGAGTCCCTGTCATGCAATCCCCAGGGAACCAGATGCCTGCAAGACTTACTACTACTACTACAGTACTACTACGCTGTTAGGTCCGGAGGCTGAGACGCTCCCAGCGAGGCACGCGTTCCATTCGCATGCCGAGACTGGAACGACTGGAGGAGGTGAAGGTTCATTCCTGCGTCAGCCGTCGCCCACCGCACCTTGCGGCCAGCCACCACCAGTACTCTTAAAGCTCTCAACCCCACTCCGTTCAGTCATTCACAGACTTCGCTCCCTGCCCGTCCCTCAGACCAGCGCTGACGTACTGAAGTATGGACATTCAGTACAAAAGAAAGTAATAATAATAATAATAATAATAATAATAATAATAATAATAATAATAATAATGATGATAATAATAATAATAAAATCATTTATCAACAGGAAATCAATCATACCCAGCTCCTGTACTTGTTTGTTTACTTCGCATCAATACAACTGATGAAAACAACACACACACACACACACACACGCACACATAATCACCAAGTTGTTTAATGGTCAGTTTTATTAATGGTTGGTTCACCTTCAGGAAGGGTGTGAGTAGCAGCGTGTGGTGGGGGCGGCCTTGGGCGCTGCCGGGATGAATAATTGAGGTGTCGCATTTAGCGGAGAGAGAGAGAGAGAGAGAGAGGAAGGAATGGCGTTGGTGCCAGAAGTTGTCAGCCTCGCACCTGTACCCCAAGCACACACCTGCGCCGCCACCACCACCACCACAACGGCCTACCTCTCTGTCTCCACCACACTTATGCACCATTAGTAGCCATTCTGTCCGCCCGTGACCCAACAATCACCCGTCTGTACCACCGTAGGTGAACCACCACCAAGCCAGTCCTTCTGTCCCTTCTCAATGAACCCAGCAATCACCCTTCTGTCCAATCTTCCCGACCCGTCACCAGCCTGTTTCTCGTCTTGCTTTGACCTACTTGTACCGAACCGGCTAACCATTTCCCGTACCGAACCGTGGGTCAGTTCCTCTTCCCAGCGGAGCTTCGCTACGGAAACCTGTCGCTTCTTTTGAGGTGACCATTACCCTACTTTCTACCCTCGTGGTGATCTGCCACCAATGAGACCCCCCACCAGTTAACCTGCCAGTCTCTCCCCTCGTTGGGACCGTCCGGTAACCTGTCTCTCCCGTCGAGGTCACCTGCCAGCAGGCGGACTCTCCCTTATGGTGACTGGCCAGTAGCCTATCTCTCCCCTCGTGGCGACTGACCAGTAGTAGCTTGTCTCTCTCTCTCCTCAGAGACCCGCCAGTAGCCTGTCTCTCCCCTCGTGGTAACCGACCAGTACCTTCCATCAGGTCCGATGTGGTGTCTCGGTGGTGCAGAGAGATGGAGATGTTCTCAGATGGACCAATACTTGAACCTTACTCCACTCCAAGTGTTCCCACCAATGGCATGAACAACCACCATCACTAAATACGTTTAAAACTCCAGACATCGCAAAAGACCACGAGGTCGCATGCCAACCAGCTTGGCACTGTCTGAACTGGCCTTTCCATGCCTCGCCAGAACCCAGGGGGTCCAAATACAATCAGAGGAAACATAATAAATATTGTGTGTGTCTACACCTTTACTGCCCCATCACGTATGGGTCTGAACCTAACTTCACATGTACTGCTCCGTGTGACCGTGGAGAGATGTGAGAACATATGACCTGAACACTGTCATCCAATCTAGCTTTCACCCCTGAAGCAAATGAGATTTCGATAGAACAAGCTAATAACTAGACACCTTGTTGGCCAGACCCATAAGGAGACCCAGGATGTAACACTACAGCATAAAATAAATAAATAAATAAATAAATGTATAAACAAATAGATAAATAAATAAATAAATAAATAAAAATGAAAGTTCAGTGGACGTGAATCAAACGTTAAGTTCACGTGAGTTATGACGACGATCCTAGTTCACAGTTTAGCCAGGGACCGACCGGCTGCCTTCCTTGAGCGTGGCCCAGTACTTCCAGCAGAAAAATTACAACTGGTTTACGTATCATACCTTTCACCAGCACGTAATCAGAGTCTCTCCCCTCGCCAAAGACTGGATGTTCTGTGAATGGCCACAAACACATCCCCAACTAGTCTTGGCGACGCACCACAGACGTGACGTAAATGGGAGACGGGTTGCTCAGGCCGTAAGAATTCAGATGAATGCTTGAACACAGTAACCAGATGTGGCAAATGCGACTGCTGGCGATGCCGTCCACTTTCTTAGACGAGAGTCGTTCGCCCCCCTGGGGGAAAAGACACCCGTCTCTAGAGTCCCTCCCTCCCTCCCTCCACAACCACCCCTTGAACACGACCGTAAGACCCCCCTTGGGTACGGTACATAGCCTCGTCTCAAAAGCCGGGCAATCATTTTACCCAAGGGTTTTGCTCCGTCGTGATCGGGGAGCGTACCGTGCGTACCGTCGACCTCAATGGTCGTACGGCCGACTGCTCGGTGCTAGTACCGTCGTGCTCAAGGATCGTACCGCCGCGCTCTAGCATCGTACCTCCAAAGCCCTATGGGAATTAATCATCCGGGTGAGGGAGAGAGACAACGATAATAATGATAACGATAATATCCTTTCAACCGACGATGAAACAGGAATAAAACCCATCGAGGGTCGTAAAAGAACTCAACACGCACCCGCCCTGCAAACCCGTCCCATCACGGGAACCACGTCCCTCTCTACCTACCTTCTAGATCCTGCCACACCGCCTCTGCATCGCGATTTTGCCGTTAGGTTGGGTCACGCAACAACTGCAGACACGGCGTGTCGATAAGAGTCTGTGGGCCGCAATAACCCAGTGTGCTTAGCGTCAAGCTCTAAAGCACCAGTTCTTCGCTGCACATCCCCTGCGGAAGCTGGCTCATCACCACCACCTTGCGAAATCTCCAGACACTAATATACACGGCCTTGTCCAAGCATTAAGACGTTAATCACAGGAGCGACACCCCACACCCCAAGCCCATGTTTACACACCGACAGCTTCTCTAGCCCTCCCCGTTGTATGACGACTCGCTCAGGGTGAAGTGGGAGGTAACGCAACTTATTTCGCAATAACCACAACCGGGTCTCGTACCAATACTTGGGCGTGGGAACCGTGGGTAAAGAGAGAGGGTGTGAGCCTCGTACGTGTTATTTCTCTCACATCTACCAGGTCAGCGGGACCAAGGTTCAAGTATATAGAACCTGTCCCTACCGAAGAACGGCGTGTCATGTACTCCTATTTTGGCCAATGAGCAGCAACACAGTTCCGTCAACGCTTGCGACTGCTCCTCGCATAATCACTCGCCTTCTTTCCCTTCTACAGCGTACGTCCTCCTCTCCACAACCCCAGACACTCTCAATCCATCTGTTCTTAACCTCCATCATTCACAACAGGTCCTGCAGTGTACTCTCGAACCACTCCATCGTTTACTTCCTCACTCTTTCACTCCACTTTTACGTTCGTATGCAAAACAAGTTCATCCTCTGTCCATTCTACATGGTCTGTTTCCCTACCACAGGAGAGTATGCTGAAAAAAAAAATCACTCTGTTCTAACTCCTCCGTGAATAACTCTTTGTCTAAGAAGGTAGACGACATCACCGGCAATCTTTTTTGCCACACATCTACACACTGTCTCCAACATTCATCTGAATTCCTACAACTCGAGCAACCCGTTTCCCATCTGCGGTACGTAGCCAAGACTTCAACGCTTGAATATGCGCATACCAAAAACACATTACCCTTTGTAGTGTTCCTATGACACCCCAAATCTCGTCATCTATAATGGCCAATCAACAACTATCCTAACTCTACGAAATGGCAAGTCCCATCTACGCCAAGACAAATCAAAACAAGCAGAAGCAACTTGCATTTCTTGCTTGCTTGCGTGCCTCACTCCACAGCGTCGGAAGTTTAATCCTTAGGAGAATACAGTGAATTCACATGCACTGATGGTGATGACGGCCTGGTTCGCCAGGCAGTAAACGTTTAAAGCAAGTAGGGGCGCGACCCACGTCACCCGCACCCCACAACACCTGCCTGGTCCGCTGTCGCCACACACGCTCAATCAACCCGTCACATCCGCCACAAACAAGACTGGTCCTCCGCCTCCTCTTTCTCTCTCTCTCTCTCACCCCCTCCCCAGGTGTTAACGTACCTCGTCTCACACCCCCCTCAAGTGGTAACGTACCTCGTCTCACACCCCCCTCAAGTGGTAACGTACCTCGTCTCACACACCCCCTCAAGTGTCAACGTCTCTCG
>JAYMFT010097470.1:0-13854 GCA_038088735.1 Panulirus argus | reverse complement strand
AAATATGTATGAAGAGAGAAAAAAAGAAAAAAAAAAAAAATATATATATATATATATATATATATATATATATATATATATATATATATTTAATCAGGTAGTGGACTTTGTTGGTACGTGTGAGGACATTCATGAAGGCACTAAATCACTAAGGATTGTACAGCGGTGCGTGGGTTAACTACCGCAATATTTCTCTTGAATGTCGACTGCAAGTGTGTTACACTGGCATGACGCTCAATATTTAAGAACTTTCTCAGCTCTGCCAAGCATTTCTTTTGAGCTGGGAGGAAAGATCAGCTCTTATTCTCAATGTTTTCCAGACATGGAATCTCAGGTGTTGCTTGTCCGACCCCAGATATCATCAGCTATGGCATGTCAACACTGGAATGTAAACAGGTCGCAGATGTAAATACGAGTTACTCTGTCATTTAGTGCAGAAAATATGTGCATGACGACCTTCGAGTACGATGACACGACCCATTGAGTACGATGGTCCAGCCGTTCAATACGACGGTACGACCCTCAGGTAGAATGGCCTCGGCTTTGATCTAAATCCTAAGAAATCAGGTCAACGTACACAGGACATCATAGACTAGGGTCAACAAGTGTCGTGGTCAGGGGTCTTATCATCGTGTTTAAGGGTTGTGTCGTCGTGTTGAAGAGACGCATCGTCGTGTTCAAGGGTCTCTTACCCTCGTGTGCAAGAGTTGGATCGTCGTGTTCAAGGGACCAGTCATCGTGTCCATGGGGTTAACTCTAAGTGGATGTTTGCCAGCTCATCTGTGTCTGTCTGTAAGTAATAAACATGTTTAGGTGTTTTGCCTTGAAATACAGTATGTACGGATGAAATGAATTTATGTATCCCAGCAGCCTGGCCTGCTGGTGTCGTGTGGTGCTGGAGGGACCCCGATAATCCTGCAGGAATAACTATAAAGAAGGTGAACCCACTGAGGCATAAAGCTGCACCAACAAATCCGAGTGGAAGTGTGTGCGAGGCGGTGGAGGGTGGTGGTGCCTCCTGTGTTTACGGCCTCCAAGATTGGCGGTGGCGGGGGAGGCTACGGAGAAGAGAGGGAGGTAGAGGGGGAGGGCAGGGGAGGTGGGGGGGGAGGTAACGGCCGCGGAGGGGGACCGTGGCAGCCTCGAGGGGGCGAGAGCTCCCCTGACGCCCCTCTCGTTCCCTGTGGATCAATAGGGGCCCTCCGAGACATTAGGCCAAAGTGCAGGATGACTTCAAGAATCCTCGCCGTGAGCACACCTCCCTCGCCCAAATTCGCCGCGACTTTGGTACAGTTGCCGGCGCCTTCAGCGTCTCGGTAATGGCCTGACGGAGTGACTGTTGCCCCTGGGTGTTCCCAGGTGTCGATGCCCTGGGTGTAGGAGTCGTCTTAACCGGCAGCAGCGACGAGGCCCCCTCAGAGACCGGCGACCAATCACCAACCCCGCCCGTCCGCGCGCGACACCCCGTTACTGACACCTTCCGCTAGCCCCGACCCCGCTACCCGGGACACCACCGTCTTGGACACTTGCCGGACCATCGATTCCGCGTTATGACAAGAGCCGCCCGCCGGAAATGTGAAGGCTGTGTGTGTGTGTGTGTGTGTGTGTGTGGACTGGTATACATACACGTGAGCGTGTGTCTGTATTACTATACTATACATGTGTGCAACCTTCCTTTCCGCCCACGCATACAAGACCTGTCTGTCCACACCAGCATGACCACCACCACCACCACTTACACCCACACCCGCGTCGCCCCCGCGGGAGGCGTCTTCTAGAAACCTAAGAATCCTGAGGAGGCGAGTTCTTGGCCGAGAGGGCGGAGGCAAAAGCAAATATTTCTCAATGGATTATCGATTAAACTAGAAGAGTCGAGGGGGGAGTTTGACACCACGAGCGCAACGGTACGGACCCGTGAAGAGGAGCAACGGTGCGGCGACACTTGAAGCACAACGGTACGATTAGAGCACAGTGGTACGACCCTTGCGTATGACGGCGTGGCCATAAGGGTCAGGTTGAAAGGCTTGAGCCAGCACACGCAAGGGTCGGACCGTCGTGATGAGGGGGACTAGGCCCGGGCGACAACACCCTGGACGACAGATCCTCCAACAATGGAAAAGTCGTGAAAATACGATCAACAGAAGGCAAAAAGTAAATATTAGAGAGCGGGGGTTTGCATGGCAGAGTGGCGTAAATGCTAACCTCCGCCCATTCAGGATTTTGCTGGTTTAATGAAGGAAAGAAACAAACTTTGTCCGGCCTGCGTGACTATAGATACATTCAGCTTTAAAGTCCTGGGCCGTAGTGGCCAGAGTCCTCTGCTTTTATTATGCAAACAAATGATCATTCAACATCTCCCACAACGTTTATAACCACATGCACTTACGTTTTGTTTATTTGTGACGTCACTACAACCCTTCTAAGGACAAAAAAAACAACAGTTGCGAGTCTTTGTCTATGTATTAAGACGTTATCATGCAGTCTACAACAGCCATCTGCAGACGCGGTCGCTTTGTTTGCCCAAGAGAGGTAAACAGACCTACAGAGAGTGAGTGAGGTGCGCAGTGGAGTGAGGAGTGTGGAGCAGATTTATTTTTCATTCACGACTTGTGCTCCGTGTGAGCAAGCGAGGACGTCAGTCTTGCGATACGTCTTTGCCCCATAGTAATGGCCTGTCTCCGTGGTAAACCCCAATGGTAATCATAAGAGTATAGCACCGACGGTAATCCCAAGGGCAACACAAAGGGTAATCAAAAGGGTAACACAAAGTGGAATCCCAAGGGTAACACTAAGGTTAATTGCAAGGGTCGCATCGATGATAATCCCAAGGGTAATATCAAGAGTAATCCCAAGGGCAATAGCAGATGTAGTCCCATGAAATAATCCCAAAGATAACACCAAGGGTAATCCCAAGGGTAATACCAGGTGTACTTCCAAAGGATGATTACAAAGATAACACCAAGGGTAATCCCAAGGGTAATACCAGGTGTACTTCCAAAGGATAATTACAAAGATAACACCAAGGGTAATCCCAAGGGTAACACCAAAGATAATCCTAAAGGCAACCCTCTGGGGGTGATCCCAAGGGTGATACTAAGGTTAACACAAAGGGTTATTCTAAGGGCAATCCCGTGGATATCTCAAAGGATACCGCTGAAGTTATTCCCCACGGTATAATCACATGGGCTTAAGTAATCCTAACATGTTTTGCTGTTACCTAAGTTGCCATGGTCACTATCATCCTTAAACACCATCATTCTCAGCAATGCCGTCACTATCCTTGAGCATCAGCCTTCACTTGTTTCAGCACTATGATCACTATCACCACAGTTGACACCATCATCGGATCACCATCTACTTATCATCAATATCATCACCACAACAGTGGCATCTTCAGTTGTATTACTATCACCATCACGTAGCATCATCATCATCATCATCCCCACTATTATTACCATCATGACCATCACCATCATCCCCCATTAGAAACACTATCAATATCATTCGATCACTTTGAGCATTACTTACACACTCATTATCACCATTACCAACATCATTATCATTGCTACCACGACCTTTATCATTGATACTGTCATCACCATCACTATCACAACTAACACCATCACCATCACCAATACTATCAACATTAATTTCACCAACGCTGATGCCTCAATCAGCAGCATATTCACCATCGCTCTTAGCACCACAATTAACACCATTATCCCAACAGTCAGTATCACCATCACAGTCACTATCACCAATATCATCACCATCTCTAGTACCATTACAAGCATCATTATCATCATCACAATCACCATCATCAAAACCATTTCCAGTACTAGCACTAACTCACCACCATCCTCTTTGCTATCTCTTACCATTACTGTCACCATCAGTGCCACCATCATCACCATAAACATCATAATCACCAAGACAACATCACTGTTATCACCATTACTATCGCTATCACCATTCATAGCCATAAGTACCAGGTCCACCGACACCATCACTTGCACCATTACTATTACCATCTCATACAATAATTCCGTCACCATCATTAACACTTTCATTATAATATTATCATAGCACCGTCTTCCCCATCACCATCCGCCACCATCACTACCACCACCATTAGCACCACAGTCATAAACAATATCACCATCTGTATGACCACCGCTATTGCCAGCCATCATTATCACCATAACCAGTAACTTCGTCCTAATCATCAGTTAACACCGTCACTATAACTTTCATCATAACTTCTGGTACTATCACCTCCACTACCACGAACTTAACGAAAACCATTATCTACACTATAACCATGATTATCATAATCATCATCATCACTACCATCCTTATAATTACCATTATCAAGCCTTTCTTTCACCCACCACTACCATCACTACCGTCACCATATTCATCATCATTGCCAGAATCACCTATCATCACCATCGCAAACACCATCGCGACCGTGGCTAGGTCACCATCCACACACACACAACACACACACGGACTAAGTCTCGTGTGATGGACAAACGTAACGAGCTGGTTGAATAATTAAGGTGACAGATGTTGCTTGCTGAGACGGTGACGCTCTTCTCGAGAGGGTGACGGGCGAAAGGTGACGGGTGATGGTGACTGGTAATGCTGATCGCTGGGGTTCACAGATGATGCTGACGGATGAGGGCGACGGATGGGGGGTTAACGAACGATGTAACAAGTGGTGATGATGGATGATGGTGACAGGTGGGAGGTGACGGATGATAAAGGCGGGTGGGGGGTAATGGGTGATGGTGATTAGGGATGGTGATAGGTGGGGTGGAGGGTGATGGTGATGGTAACAGGCGGATGATGGTGACAAGCAGGAATGATAGGTGACGGTGACCAGAGGTGATGGGGTTATGGTGACGGATGGGGGATGACGGGTGATGAGGATAGGCAGGAGAAGATGGGAAAATAGCAAAACGTGAAAAGTAAGGCTTGAATTGACAAGCGTGATGGAGGACAGTGACGGGACGAGGAGCTGGGTGACTGTGACGGGTGAGAATGGTGGGTGGATGGAGGTCACAGGAGAGAGAGAAAAAGAGGGGAAAGAGAGAGAGAGAGAGAGAACACTAAACACATATACGTTTTTTTTTACTCTCATTTAGAAAATCTGGAACTTCTGAGCAAGTTAACTTTTTTCTAAAACCAATAATACTAAGAGTGCATATCTGTGAGCAGCACAAATCCCTCATTTCACATATGCATGACACACTCTCCTAGTCCCCGGGACAAGACTCCTTTGTTTACAGCCATCAGTTTTGATCATGGGTTGCGTAACGCTTCGACTTTAAAGAATTTTGCATTCCACGTCAGGAAGTGGCGGTGGCAAGGGCTGAACACCGCCTCGGGACCGGCGGAGCTGTTGAATTTGGCGTCTCAGGGGAGGCTCTGATTCTCAGTAAATAACACTTCACCTTTAACACCGTCCAACGCTCCGGGGATACCGTATTAATTTTGTTATTGGCTCTGTTTCCTGGCGAGGGTTTTCTTGTGCAGGAGGAGGTAGTGGAGCGAGGGTTAGTGGAGCGTGTAGTGCCGGGCTGCAAGGCTGGAGGAGCCCTACCACACGGCAAGGCGCTGAAAACATAGGATTAAATTTAACGAAGCTGTGGGTCTCTAGAGACCCAGGCCGCGACTCCCTGGAGCTTACGTCCTCGGCGGGCGCGCCAATACTGACCACTCAGCCTCTTTCTTGATTAATTAACTCGGTTTTTCAGCGGCAAATGTACATGCCCATAACACCACAGCTTGGCGTCCTGAAGCTCGACATCGGGAATGTCTCTTGGGGTTCCCTGTTGTGTTTAGTTTCAATTTGTGTTAGGCAACCATGAGGAGTCCCAGGTGAACATGTCGGCTCCCAGAAGATCAATATGAGTGGTCCTCGGGAGAGCGGATGGACCAATCAGAGCGCACGTTACTGGCCGATAAGGACGTCCCCGGGGACTAGCCCGGCCCAGTGGTGCCGCAGTTGACGCACGTCGCCAACCAACCAATTACCCGAAGCTGTACACCCGACGACTCCTGCTCACCGCTTGCACCAGCACCAGCTCCTCGCTAATTACATGCATTGACGAGCGGCGAGGAACCCGGCGGACCCCCGGGCCCTGGCGAGGCTCTCCACCTCCCTCCATCACCATAACAGTCCTTAACACTCAGGGCCAAGAGCATCACCAGTGCCGCCATATATAGGCCTCCCGCCACCCCATCAGCAAGACGTGTCCTTACCCATCATCCCGGAATCAATCCGTCCACCACTCCGTCATAATACTTCAACCCTACAGTTGCTCCAACCACACCACCACAACCCTCCTGTCGCCAGTTTGCTCTAATCACTCCACCACAATCCGCCTGTCACCACGTTGCTCCAAACACTGTACCACAACCTTCCTGTCACCATATGGCTCCAAACACTCCACCACAACCCTCCCGTCACCACATTGCTCTAACCACTCTGCAATAACCTTCCCAATGTCATGCTGCCACCCCTCCACTATCACACATAGTATCACCATTGCTAGAAACGTCACCACCATAAGCACTGCCAACGCATTACCAACATCACTTCAGGCGGAAACAGTAACAGCAGAAGGGCAGCAGTAACACCAGTCGCAGTGGCAGTAACAGGAGGGCAGTATCAACACCAGACGTGGCAACAGTAACACCAGTCAGAGTATCAGTAACGGAGATGCAGCAGTAACTCCAGTCACGGCAGCAGTATCAAAGTTAGCATCAATAATATTGAAATGGTAATAATGTCAATCAGTAGTAATAAATGAACAAGACTTCTAAAGTTACAGGTAACTGTATCATCATCAGCATTAACATTAGTACAAGAGGCAACAGTATCAATACTAACATCAATGGTTAAAACAGAAGCAAATAGTATTCCGCTGACTTTGTTGTACCTATTGATTCAACATTTGCAATGGCACCACCATTAATTACAACAGAGGCCGCTGTATCGTTAACAACAGCACCAACAGTAGCAACACCAGTATGTTAATCATTTAAGAGCAATTTTGTTTTTCTTAGAATCACCTGTACTATTGTTACTGTGGCATTATTTCAATTATTGCTGTTGCTATAGATATTATCAGAGTAACAACTGCTCTTGTTACAGTCGCAATCGGACGTGTTACCGGTGCTGGCAGTGTGTCTCCTGCTGTTACCGTCTCTTTAAGTTACAGTCACTTTATTTCAACTGTTCTTAACTGCAGTTATATCTGCTACCAACGTTGCTGTGGTTTTGATGTTACTACAACAGCTGATGCTGTAACAAACGTCGTTTCTATAGCTTGTAAATTATTTTATATTTTCCGGGTGCACCTGTTGGTCTAATGCTTTTGCATGTCGAACTTTGTAATTCATCCCTTCAGTGGCATAAGCATAATATGAATAACCGTATCCTCCATTCTAACACAAAATTTGACTCTCAGAAGCTAGGTGGGGTAGCTTGGGTGGCATAGTTATCTTTCTTCTGGGTTGCTGCTCCATATCTACAAAGGTCTCATTCGCTCTAGTGATAGAGTACTGCTCGCGGCGTGGGGTCTTGGCGTCTCTTTCTTAGCCGAGAGTGAAATCGAGACTTTTCCCATTGCCCCTCCTGGAATCTTTCTTCAACCATCCCTTGCCGTCCTATGTCATGTTTGCTCCCTCACTCTCTGCTCTACAAGGGTACTATTTCAGCTGCTGCACACCCTGAGCTGTCTCTTGTGTGTGTCCCTGCATGTAGTACACGACTGGTTGCTTCCTCCCATAGCAGAGTCCATGACCACAAGTATGCTCGTTATGTTACTTCTTCACATAACCTTTCTACTTTCACAACATGGGATTTGCAAACACCCGAGGAACTCGTCTTTGATGAAATCATTTCATCATCTCGACCAACATAGCTTCGAGTAAAGCAAGCGTTTGTCCGTGCCATATCAGCTATGAAAAGAAAATCAAGAGACTCTCCTACCCTGACGCTGTCTACTTTACAAACCTTTATTCCAGCTCCAACATCCCCTGAGTCTGTGCCAGATCTGAAATTGGCAGACAGGTAAACAGTTTCACAATACCCACTGACTACAGAGTTCTCCCAAGACCTGCCCAACCCCTCTGTTCCACCACCAGTGTTTCTCTCTTGCAGACAAAATGCCACGCTGGCTGGAAGACTTCATATCTCTCCCCAGAATCAACATGAATAAGCCCTCAGTCTCTCACTGCGTTACAACACACTGCTGCCTCCCTGATCCCCATCATACTCTGTGAAAGTTTAGTGATGATTAGGATTAAACATACAATGCGAGTGTCCTAGACTCTGGACAGTTTGGTTATATGAAAAAGTTAAGTAGCACCCACTACCTTGTCAGCTTCCATCCCTTAATCTAACGCGTCTTAAAGAAACAGAAGACATCTGTGGCTCTAACTCTCATTGATTTCACTCAGTCGACTACATTATCATCAGGTCCAAGTACCATGGGCTTCGGGGAAGTCTTATTCATGCAAGCTTCCTCAGAGAGCGTCGTCAGTCTGTACGCCTCCAAAGCAACATATAAACTACCCAGTCCGCTGTCCGTGGCGTCTCACCCCCTCAAAAATGGGACCTTTTGTGTTTCCTGGTCCTTGTGAATGATGCCTTGAAGGACACACCGCTGGGTGGAAGTAGGTCAGTGGTTCTACCATTAGTATCAGCGTTGACAACAATACTTCCAAATATCTTCCACGAGCCTTCAAAACAGGACTATCACCAACCACGTCACCATCATTCAAACCAAGACCGTTATAATGCATGTCAGCCCTACTTACAACTCCATCCCAACCCCATACTTTATCACTAGGTCCCATCCCACTCCAAGTAGTTCATTCGACTGAGCTTCTCGTTATCGTTTCGAAGGATGTTGGATGCAATACGTCAGCATCACACTTAGTGATCGTCTCCAAGCTCTTCGTCGAGTTTAAACACTTGGACCCGCTGGACCTAAGCTTAAGAACGTCTATACGACTTTCATTCTTCTCAAACACACACATGGCTCTTCCCATCCTGGACTTCCTCCTTCACCACTGCCCTCTTTCTTTATCAGTGACTACCAGAGATGGTGCAGAGAAGGTTACGCATAATCATCCGAGGCCTCTGGTTACACCATCTGTCGAAAAGAACTCAACACTCTAATCATTCTAGCTGCTTCCAACCATCACGTGGACCTCTCCCGACGGTGTGTGACGAAGCTGCTGTACCAGCTCGCCTCTGCCAATTGTTATTAATGATTCTTCGTCCCTGAGCTACTATTTGGCTGCCACAGCTGCAGTGAATCCATAAGACCTTGTACAGAGCGCTCCATCTCAGTCATTGTGAACATCAACAATAATCAGCGAACTGCGTATGAACCTCCGCCTTTTTATTTGTGTAAAGACTTTTTACATTTCCCTTTGAATGCATTTTTCTTGGATTTTTCAGCCTTTGGCTGCAGTTAATTTGATATACCACTGATTACTGCACACACACACACACACACACACACACACACACACACACAGAGCAGTATTGCCACCACAAGATGAGCCAACTGACACGGTGACCTATAAACAACCCGAGGCGGCCTTACATATTCCAAGAAATAAAGCTACCCTTCCAGTTACATGATGGTAGATCATCATGCGCTCCGCACCTGTTAGAAGTTAGAGGCTATATCTCAAGATGATGGGGACATGGGTAAGGAGAGCAGGGAAGTTATAGAGAAGTTGGGGCGCTAGAAACGGAGGAGAGGTGCAAAGGAAGGTGTTCAGATATAGGTGTGCTTCGGCAGGTGACTGGCGACCCGGTTATAGGAGAAAGTGTGTCTGTTTTCCTAACAGGTATGAGATGACTAGATACAGGAAATAGAAAGTTGGATCTTGAAATGACAGTGCGAGCACTCGTTCGCGTCCGGAAGCCTGACCACCCTCGCCGTGTACAGTATGTGACAGATGTAGCGTCAGTACCAGTACTAC
Source organism: Panulirus argus (assembly GCA_038088735.1). Classification (NCBI taxonomy): domain Eukaryota; kingdom Metazoa; phylum Arthropoda; class Malacostraca; order Decapoda; family Palinuridae; genus Panulirus; species Panulirus argus. Next base: position 3,837 of record JAYMFT010097470.1, on the reverse strand, counting down.
TATTTTTTTGTTACCCATCTTTAAACAAGAGGAAGAAAACGAGAGTATAGCACAGCCAAGTTCTAATTTTCCGGAAACACCTTCGCTAAGCTGGGAGAAGTGGGGAATGCATTACCGACCGCCCGGGAATATTGAAGTGCAGGCAAAGGACACGGTATTGAAGGAGAGAGATGGATGGGGATTATCTTCTTGCTAGTGCTGTTACTAGCGCTGCTGTTACCAGTGTTTGTGGTGCTGTTACTCGTGCTGGTGGTACTGCTGTTACTGGTGCTGCTGCTACTGCTGTTACTAGTGCTGGTGATGCTGCTGTTACTGGAGCTGCTGTTTTAACTAGTGCTGGGGGTGCTGTTACTAATGCTGCTGCTGCTGCTGTTACTAGTGCCGGTAAAGTTGCTGTTATTGGTACTGCTGTTGCTGCTGTTACTAGTGCTGGTAATGCTGCTGTTACTAGTGTAGCTGGGGTTGCTGTTACTAGTTTTGGTGTTGTTGCTATTACTGTTGTTGGTGGTGCTCCTGTTACTAGTGCCGCTGCTGCTGCTGTTACTAGTACTGGTGCTGCTGATGTTATTTGTGCTAGTGCTGCTGCTGTTACAAGTTCTGGTGATTCTGCTGTTCCTAGTGCTGGTGCTGCCGTTGTTACTAGTGCTGGTACTAGTGCTCTTACTACTGTAGGTGCCGTTGCTGTTACTGGTGCTGCCGCTGCTGCTGATGTTACAAGTGCTGTTGTTATTGTTGTTACTAGTTTTGGCACCGCAGCTGTTACGGGGCTGTTGGTGCTTCCGACACCTCCATTTTAACTGAGGTCACTGTTAAGACCAACGACTCCTGTTCTGCTGTTGTAGCTGCCGTTAGTGCAACTGCTGTGGCTGTGGTTAGCTGTGGCTTTGGTGATATGTGGTTGTGGTTAGTTGCTGTTGTGGTTAATTGTGGTTGTGGTAAGTAGTTGATACAGTGCTCGTGATAAGAACAGGTTGTGATGAATAAACCTCTTCATTGTAATGACGATGGTCAGTAACTGCCATTGTGGTGAAAGGTGGTTATGGTGATGGGTAGGTGTTCAGTAGTGGTTGTGTATGGTGATCATACTGAGTGGTGGTTGTGAATAGTGAGGGTTGAGGTGAAAAGTGGTCGAATTGAGATGTAGTTATGGTGAGTGACAGTTGAATTGAGTGGTGCCTGTGGTGAATGTTGGTTATGGTGAGTGCTGGTTATGATGAGTGGTGGTTTTGGTGAGTCTTGGTTGTATTAGTGCTGGTTGTGGTGGGTGTTGGTCTTGTTGAGTGGTGGATATGGAGAGTGGTGGTGTTTTTTTGCGAGTTGCAATTGAAGTAAGTGGTGGTTGTGGTGAATAGTGGATCAGCGTGTGCTGGTTATGGCTCGTGGTTGTTGTTGTGAGTGTTGTTGTGGTGACTGGTGGTTATGAAGAGTTGTGGCTGTAGTGAATGGTGGTTGTAGTCAATGGTGGTTTCAGTAAGTGGTTATTGTATTGATCGGTGGTTATGTTGAGTGGTGGTTGTAATGAGTGGTGGTTTTAGCCAGTGCTAGTTATGGTGAGTGCCACTTCCAGTGAATGGTGGTTGTGGTGAGTGGAAATCATGGGGAGTGGTGGTTGTAGTGAGTGGTGGTTGAATAGAGTATTGGTTGTAGTGGGTAGAGGTTATAGTGAGTAGTGGTTCTAGGAAGTAGTGATTTTATTGTTATCAGTGGTGGTTTTAGTCAGTGGTAGTTGTGGTGAGCATTAGTTGCAGTGAATTGTGGTTAGTGCAAATTATGAAATGTGGTGGACGTAGTGAGTGGTGACTGTAGTGGGTGGTTGTTCTAGTGAGTGGTGGTTGGAGTGAGCGGTGAATTTAGTGAGTGATGTTTGTAGCAAGTGGTGGTTGCAACCAGAGACTGTTGCGGTTATAAATGGTTATGGTGGAAAGTCGTAGTGAGTGGCAGTTTTACCGAATCATGGCGAGCGGTAGTTGAGTACAGAGAATGATGCTTGTGGTGAGCGATGCTCTGTGAGGGTAGTTGCTGTTGTGGTCAGTGTTTGTTGTAGTGAATGGGGTTTGTGGTGAGTTACTGTTGCGGTGATTGATGGTTATTATAAGTGCGGGATGTGATGGGTGGCCGTTATTGTGGTTGGTAATTGTAGTGAGTGGTTGTTATAGTGAATTGTGGTTGTAAGGGGTGGTTTCTTGTGAGTGGTGGTTGTGGTAAGTATTGGATATAGTGGTGAGTAGCGGCTGTGGTTTTAGTGGGTTATAGTTGTATTGAGGAGTGGTTTGTTTTGGGAGGCGGTTTTAGCCAGTGATGGTTTTAGTAAGTCGTAGTTTTTGGCGAGAGGTAGTTTTGGTGACTGGTGGTTGTGGATGATGACATGTGGTGAGTGTTGGTTGTACTGTGTAGTGTCTTGATGATTGGTGGCTGTCATGAGTGGTGGTTGTAAGGAGTGGTGGTTGTGGTGCCCACAACTTGCTACGAAGTTATATGTTGTGAAGTTATATCGGCGGGGATTAGTAAAACTGCTGACTAGGTAGTTTGAAATGTTGCACCAAAAGTTAACTAACCACAACACAAATCTGGAAAAACTGACATATGCTTGGAAACTTAATAATCAAAACCTACATCCCCTATCATATCCCGCCTCTGAAAAGTAGTGCCTACAGTAACGCTCCTGACCTCTTCATGCTACCCTCTTCCTCATTCCTCGTCCCCTTTATCCGATCCTAATGTGAATTCCCTCTGTAACACGCTGTGATAGAAATGAACTTATTTCTTCGTCCTCTTTGCCAAGGATTCCACTAACTGTCGCACTGGTGCCCTTCTCTTGGGTCTTCCGAAGTTCATCTGTTGCAACGACATCCGTCATCGGCTCTGAAACAATTAGTAGAGGTCGAGGCTTGCTTGCTTGCTTGCTTTCCTCCGCTTGCTTCTGGTTTCAATAGCAAAACCCTCCTGGACTTAGTGACTACGAAGATCAGGTCCGTGAGTTCCCTGCCATCTGAAAGGTTGGATAGAATCAAATCGTATACTGGGTCAGTCATAAAAGCACATCCGAGTCATCGATACCGGCCACTTGAATTCTCCTCTCAATTCCATCTATGAACATACACGAGTTTTTATTTCACTTAGCGCTTTTACTTTTGTCCCAATTATGTTACCTTGGGTGAATGGCATCCTCGTCACTTCAGCTCAGCATGCAGCCCTCAAAACTAACCAACTTTACTTCATCACCAACGTTTTTCTTTTCTTCCACTATTTAGCTTGCTTATCCCGCTCCCGGGTATGTTATGTCTTAATAAATGCCTTTAAGAATTTTACCTGAATAACGTAATGATTATCCCAGCTCAACTAACTGACCAAGAGTCATGCTTTTGCCAGCTATTCCTGCATTTTGAACAACAAAAAGAAACACTGATCAAAGTGGTTGCAGCGCTAGTACCTGTATTACACGAAATGAAATTATAAATATTGCTAAATCACTTCCACTTCACACTGGCAATGTAGTTTGCCTTAGAATTGGCGAGGTCGTCAAAACAAATGTCACACACAGGACTGGATATCCAAGTGCGATTATCTGGTGCTACGATTTACTCAGCGTGAAGGGGTTATGACAACCAACACGAAGCCAAACAAATATCTAAAAGCAATGTATACTTTATAAAAGAGACACAAACAGACACTTAGAAATAATCTTACTTTGAACTTAAAAACAATTAGAAGTAATCTCATTTTGAACTTAAAATATGTCTCGTACGTCCAGCACCCTGCAGCTTTTTTTTTTTTTATGTTGAAGGCTCCAGTCACGGACAAAAGTCCACATCAAGGCCGGGCCCTAATTGAAATATA
>JAYMFT010097459.1:0-13854 GCA_038088735.1 Panulirus argus | reverse complement strand
CAGATGGTGTTCAACTGAGGAGAGGTTACTAGAGAGACCACGAATGTTGGTATAGTGAATAGAAAAGAGGAAGGTCTCATAGAGAAAGGAGAGTCATGGGAGGGGCCGGTACTACTACTGGTAGAGCCCTCCCTCTCACTGGCAGTAGAGTCAGGCTGAAACCCGGAGATTCTTAGCACCCCATGACGGCGGGGGCTAGGGGCCATAGATTGGACGGACACTGTCATTATGAGCTTATAAATGTTAAGGATAGGAATCGGCAAGAGTACTTATGTGAAAAAAGCAATAATAAAAAGCAAGGTATGATTAGGTGTGTGGTGTTGTAAGAAGATGGTAGGACTAGCCCGGTAGTCCTGGTTTGATGAGACAGGAAGTAAGACCAGCAATCCTGACACGGAGAGTGTAGGATGGTCCGGGCACCACTTTAACGCTCCTCAGTCAGGACGGTAGTACACCCTGGGCGGCTGTTGTCAACAACCTACTCCTTTAATTGTCTCCGGCTTGCCCAGGCCTTCTCTAACCTCATAAAAACTCATTTGACCTCACAAAACCCTAACCTAACCTATGACTATCCCTGATTATCAAATCACCGCGAAACTGAGAACATCTTAAACTGAACGTGTGTCAGGTGTTCCCCAGGTGGCGTTTCTACCCCCGTCGAACTTTTCTCTGACCTCGAGAACGAGGATGTGAGCGCTGGCGATGTCCGTGTAGTCCACAGCCATGGACCAGGGCATGTCGCCGGCCTCCACCAGGAAGCGGTTGGTGATGATGGAGGTAGTGATGGCGTCCGCCACAGTGTTCATGTTGGGGTAGGTGCCATCGCTCACCACGTCCGCTCGCTCGTACCTGGGGAGAGTAGATTGTGGTGAGAGTAACCTCTGTTGGCTGGTGTGAGGGGAGAAGTGTGGCCCAAAAGAGTAAGAGTAAGACGAGATTTGCCACAGGAGGAAGTGATGGGTCACGTGTGTCATTACCAAGGAGAGAGACGAGGTGAAATACGCCGAAATAAATCACAGAAGCAATTGTGACATTCATGCACACTCAACTGGCAGTGACGGGTTGTAAACTACTGATACTCTCAAGTCTGTTCTTTATGTGATTTTCATTTTTAGTTTTATAGGTTGCAGAAAATCACAACTAACAAGTGACTTTGTAAGTGCAGAAACACCATCTGAGAGATAAACAATGCTCGTGTTCAACAAGTCTTTCTCTAGAATCTGCTAATAGACTTGTTGAACATAAGCAGTGTTATCGTCTCCTAGCTGATGCAGTAGCTGAGAACCTGCTGCTTATAGCTTCACAAATGACAAGTTCTCTCAGCTAACTAGGAGCAAAAAAATACCACCATTCACTAGTTTATAAGAAAAAACCTTACAAAAAAAAATCCACATAAAAAAGATGAAATAACAACATATTTCACCATTAAATCTAAGAAAATTCTTTAAGCATGTCTGAGAAAAATCATCAAAATCCTTTCCCTAATACAAGGTATCAGGACACCATTAAATTACATCTATTATACACAATGAACTGCCTCTGCCTACTGTAGGAGAGAGACGGGGGGTGGGGGACGTTGGGTTCCTCACCTCCTGCTCTATCAGAAGGCGTCATGACGTCTTCAGCAACACCAGACTTTTACTTACTTTTTCAACAGAGGCACAAGGTCTTTCTTGTAAATCTCGACCTGGCGGAGGTTGTACTCGTTGATGAAGTTGCCGCACACCTGGGCCACGTTGTCCTTGACGTGTTCCCAGTAGTTGTCCTCCGGCTTGGGTTCCCAGGCGTTGATGATGGCCAGGAGGAGGGCCGACACCGTAGGGTAGGGCACCAGCCCCGCTAGGAACTTGGCCACGGCGATTCCAACCGTCATAACTGGAAAAAAATAAAAAGAGAAAATACCTTTTATCTAAAGCAAACAAAAAGCATGCTAAATTTTACCAATTACTTTGTCTAGTATTTCTTCAATTTGAGATTAAATCTAAAGCTTGTTGGCACGAATGAGACTGTCACGGTAATCTGAAGAGACGGATTTTAACTCACGTATTCCATCGATGTCCGGCTCGTCCGGGAAGGACGTGACGTAGGCGGTGGTTGGGCTCGTGAAGGCGCAGACGGCCAGCAGGAGGCCCGTCACCCCAGCAGCGCCGTAGAGCCACGAAGACTTCATCCTCGCTCACTAGAGAACACGAGATCTGTGAGTTACGAGTTCTATCTCTATCTCTCTCTGACAGGAATTATTATTAGAATAACTAATTTTGAAAAAAAATAATTCATGTACATCTCTAAACAACCGATTATCACCAACCATAGGGTAAACTCGACTGTTTTTCGATCTTGGGTGAAGTTATCAAAATTCGTAAAGCTAAAAATAAAAGAAGTCTAAAATACAAGTGATATATGAAGATGAAAAGGTAAAAATGCGTCTACGGTGCAAAGCACTGAAAATAATGCCCCTGGGGCTCAACAATTTATGTTGCTTTTCGTCTACATATTTCATTCACCTAAGTATAAAGCACGATCAATGAGAAGTAACTATAACTTTACCGTGAGCTTCAATTATAAGTTCGTTAACTACACCATAACATGTGGTCTGTCAGTGGCAAACTTAACTCTAATATCCCTAGATACAACAGCAGTTTGCAACAGTGAAATACAACTAGCACCATTAAGTACTGATCTGCTGGCGTCACAGTGGGGGATGTGTATGATTACCTTATGGATCGGGACTTGAGAGGAAAGGCGTCCGAGCTTTACGAGCCTGTATGGACCTCTGACGAGAGACGAACCCACGGGATGGATGAAAGCCGTGTTCCAGGGTGACTTGGGGGAGAGGGAAGAGGGTTTTGACCCCCACCCTCTTTCCACCATTCGTGGGAACTACACGTCTGTTTGGACCCAGATTCCCAGAGGGGAGGGGACGCACGCCAAAGTTACGACACAGTAACTCAGTCGATACTCGGAAAAAAAAAAAATTCCCATCACAATTGTTTTGAAAGATATGAATAAATTTACGACTATAAAAATCCAATATATATATTGCAATATTCTTGTGTTATCATTTCCATTATCAACTGTTCCCATCTTATTAGGTCTGTGTGGGAAAAACTGACCACAAGGCCTGACAACAAGGCCACCTCCAAGAGATGGAGCAGATGTAAGCTTCCCAAAACCATGAGCTTTGTACTTTCCCAAGCACGCCCGTGTCTGCCCCCCACCTGGTAACACAAACAAGTTGTCTAGTGATGTCATGTTACTCAGATCTCGCCAGCCAATCACCGAGGGGCAAGGTAAACGCACGAACACACACCATAGCCTAAATCGGCAGTCCAGCCTAGCCCAAAGGGTCTTTCGCTTCCTCGCTGCCCACACGCAAGACCCTTCCTACCTAGGCTTGGCTCTCGAGGGCGGCTTTACCTCTATAAAGGTAACTATAACAAGGTGAGCGACCAGTGTTGTGCTCTGGTCTCAGTGTAATGAAAGATAGACGTTAGTTGCCTAGTTATGAGTTAAACACTTTTGGAAAACTTTGTTGCTGACATTAGAGTTGCTATGTCGGAAGACCATACCATTACAGTAACTTGATTATACAAACCTCATAATCATCGTCACTGCTTTTGCCTTACATTTATTATACACTTTTAAACCTATGATATCTCTGTCAGTCGTAGGGCCGGTTCTTCTTATATGCTCAGAGAGAAAGGCGCCAACCGTTACATGACAGCCTATAGGAAGCAAGGTAATGCTGTCCCAATTACTCTTTAAATTTTCATATTTCCCGGAGGTATTCCCTCGTGATTTAGGGTTAAGTTTGAAGGGCTGGAGGAGCTGGAGACTTAAGCTTAGGGCCCGCAAAAGGCTAGGGCCGGCCTTGATCAGACGTATGAATCTTGAATTCTGTTGTGTCTCCTGCAGAAGCATGCGTGTGACACTGCTGTGTGGGGCCCTTGTGCTGCTCTTGGCCACACTGGTGGCTACTACACCTTCGGCCAAGGACACCGAAGTCATCGATGGGCGGAGTAAGTATTAATGCTCTCAACTTACGAAGCTTGTAAACTAATTTTTTTTTCTTACGTATCACAGGACGGGTTTTGTTACACTATCAGACCGTAAGGTTAGCGTGAACACGGTTGCCGATGCCATACATTGTAATGGCTCAACAGGACCTCCAGCTTCACTGTATTTGGGCGAGGTTACCGTAACAGGTGCTTTTTTACTGTTGTTAAGACGAGAATGTTGAAGATTACAGTATGAACCTTGCCATCTACTACAAAGTGCTAATGAAAGTAGTCATTAAAGTACTAGATCACTGTATGGCTCATCATTTCCTTCCACTCTCCCCAACAGAGACCACGATCGCCCTAGCCGTCATGCATTACCTGATCGGGCTGATCCCCAACGAGACCGTCCAAGGCTTGCTCCTCACCATCATCGATGCGCTTGGCAAGGAGGACTTCGACTACTGGGGCGAGGTAAAGAACCAGGTCATGGGTGTTGTGGGACAGTATATCAACGCCCACAACATGGCCCAAGTTGAGGTTTACAACGAAGATCTAACGACTCTCCTGGAGAGGTAAGGCACGAGTGTCCTCTGGCTTGTTAATTGTAAGCAGAACTCTCTTGGTGATAACCCCCACATAGACACGGGGGACATAGGGGCCTTTGTGAATTTGACATTTATCATTAAAACTGATGGACCCCTTTGCATGATCAAAGTTTTTCGAACTTTACCAGAAAAACTGTTGGAGACCTTTATGAATACAGTGGATATGAACTGCTGAGTTTTACATGGAGTACCTCACGATCTCAACACTCGGCAGAAGAACAGGCGAATTTCAAGGTTCGCATGAGGAAGTGTGAGGTCAGGAATGGTGTTCAGTTTGAGTCTCCTTAAAATCTGCAAAAGACATATAATGCTCATCCGATGCCTACAGTTAGGACTACCCTCCCCCTCCCTCCTCACGCCAGCTACTGTTGTTTACTGTTGATTACCAAAGAGAGAAAGCGAAGGTTATGGACATTTTATCAACAGATACGTTCCCTAAGTATTTACACTAAAAATCCACGGAAAGGTAAACATATTTTTCGGGTGTTTCGGAAAATTTAAGTTGCGTCAACAAACCATGAGGTAATCGCGAGATAGTGAAGGTTCAGGAGGACGAGTTTTTTAAAAAAAACGAGCACTTGTTTGACTGTGCCGGACACTTGCAAGGCAAGTCTAACAGTCCAAGGGGAAGGGATCGTTCTGGACAAGGTGGTGTCTTTCCTGACTATCACAGACCGGTATGCCCCTTGCTGAATATCTGATATAAGGCGAGGTCACTGAAAGAACTCTAAAATCCTTGAGGGTACGATGCGTCTCAGTCTTAACAGATGGAGGTCAAAACTCTGTTGAGAATATGATAAAGTTTGTGAAGAATCACCACTCACCAGACGGGAGGTCATCGCATTATTCACAAAAATGGTTAAGTTTTTTCTTAAGATATATATCATTCCATAACCTACATAGCACCTTCCTCCTGTTGTATGTTTTCTCCCCTGCATCTTCCATTACACTCAGTTAACACTCCCGGCTCCCGCAGGTACGAGAAGGCTCCAGCGTGGAGCAACAATTACCCCGATAAGAACCAGCAAGCCATAGCCCTCGATGTTTCCATCATCGCTCACCGGTACCTGACCGAGGCGTCCACATTCCAATACTCCCTCATCCTCCACTTTCAGGACATCTCTTCCATCCACATCATAGTCCTCAAGGTGTGTTATTCAGAATATCTGTCTTCTGAAATATACCAATCTATGCTCAGGTGTGTCTACAACGAAGATGCCACCTCGAAAACTGACATTAAGGTCGTTTGACATCACTTCCTTGTTTTCACCTGGCTATGGCCACTTGCCCGTCCCCCTCCCTCTCTTCGCTCCTTTCTCGCCGCCACTCATTCCTCTCCTTTCCCTTCAAGGACGCGGCCGAGACCTACTCCACCGAGGGGCACCCTCCCTCTCGCTGGTGGGTGGATCTGGACGAGCAGCTGGACCACTACATAGCTTACGGGAAGGACCTCCGCTCGGGCATGAAGGACTGGCGCCTCGGAATGATCACCTGCCAAAAGGATTACGCCGATGGATCGTGCACCGCCTGGGAATGGATGGGCATCCAGTGTTACGATACCATAACAGTAAGTTGTGGCGGGATTGGCGAGATGGGCTGGTGTCTAAGGGGGTTTGGTGGAGTTCAGTGGTGCCAGCCAGCACCTGTACGACCCCCTACCCCAAGAACCCACCCTACACACTCGATCACAGACACCAACCCCAGCAACATACTTGACCCACCCTCCTACAGTATACATTTGATCTTGGACACCAACAATGATCCATGTCTAACGAACCCTCCATAGTCATATGTCAAGCACATCACGATGTCTAATCCACCACAAGCGACCGTCCACACAACCCCACATGCCCCTTCACCAATACAAAAGTTTCACATGATTTATTTCTTCCCGCGACTGCTACTCGTGTGTTCCCCCAGGCGACGGACTTGGTCACCGGGGAGGTGGACAGGTGCAATCAGTTGCACGGCGCCAGTGACTGCGACTCCCACTGCGACCTCTTCAGACAGCACAAGGAGGTCGAGGTCGAGGTCTTCATGTCTTCCAAGGTCACTGACGTCATCGACACCTGGGAGCAGCTCAAGGAGATCTCTTCCATCTACGCGAAGAACGCTTCCAAGTAAGAGAGAGAGAGCGAGAGAGAGAGTATGTTGTTGTTGCTGTAATGCACGACTCTCCTCTTCCCACCCTGATTTATAACGAAGAAATGAGAGAATATCTGGTGAATCAGAAGCTCCAGTTCCTTTTATCTTATCAATCACTCTTCCACTATCTATTTTTTTTTTCATTCACCTTGTCTATCTATTCTCAGGTACAACGACCCTGTCCACAAGCGTTAGAAATTTCCATGACTGAGCCCAATCAGCACTCAACCAATCACAACAACCTGTTTCCAAAAGAATCCGATTGCTTGAGGACCAAGTTTGGATTGTATAAAAGTGTTCAAACCTTGGTTTCCATGCCTTTCTCTTGGGTTTCACAGCCACAGTACCACCACCTGGCACGTTATGGGATGTGGTTAGATGGGAATGACCCTGAATGGGCTGCTACTTATGCTGTCGTTAAATAAAAATGCTGAATTTGTTGTCCTTTATCAACCACTATAGAAGAAAATATTACATTACATTCAGATTCTGTTTCAAAGTTCTTGCTGCTTTTAATAAAGCCACTCCTATTTTATTTCTAAACCAGTTCCGTTCCGCGTTCCCCTTTACCATTCCTCGTACTCTGGCCAGCTCTAGCCAAACTTCGTTTTTTGTTCCCTGTCTAACTCTTGTTTAGTCATGTATGTTATTCCTATCCAAGCCCTCACTTACTCCTGGACGTTACTCTCAGCCTAGCTTCTGCCAAGTCCCTTTCTTCGTTTGCAAAGCCATTCCTCTTTTCAAAATTCTTAATCCCATTTCAGTTTTTCACTACATTCCCTTCCACTTTTCATCCCCCTTTCTACGTCCTGTTCTTGGTTCCCAGTACATATTGCCAGTTCGAAGAATGAATCTCAAACAACAAACGAGTTAGTAGTAAAGCCTTGCACGAAATATCGTATGAATCAAACAGTAAATTGATATACAGAAAAACTGGTAAATGTTGGATGTATGCTATGCACAAACAAAGTTTACAAACAAAAAGCATGTTCCAACTGAGTTAAATACAAGTAAATACAAACGACAAAATAATGATAGTTCATGTAAGGATTCCTCAAGGAAGGAGCGCAAAGATCGAGGTGGATTAGAACTACATCCTATACCTGGACGCAAGAACAACAGAGAAAGGGGTTCGGATGAAAATTGAAACAACAGAAGGCATTGTTAAAAAGTGTACCAAAACAGTCAAGATGTGGAGAGTACGTAAATATCCAGGTAGTGTCTTCAAACAGCCTACATGATCAAAGAAGACCCCCACGACTCGTCCTCAAACAAACTATTTGACCAATTAAGCAACAATCTAACTTGTACCAGGACAAGCCGTGGAGGGAGACGAACCACTAAACCAACGCAGTGTCAATAATGTTATGGTTTGAGTCAACACAACACTGCGTATGTTTAAATTCCACCCCATTACAAGGCTTTATGGATCCCTCCCTTTAGTAAGACAACAGGCAACACATTTTCTAACAACTGTATCAAAGTTACTTCGAACTTGACTCACTGACACTTATCTCGACCCTGTTCAAAGCAGTCTCATGATGTGAATCGTTTAGTTTGTTTCTAGTGTGGAATGTCTTTCGTGCATCATGAGCGTCTTAGAGGTATGTCTTGGTCAAAACTTAATACCATAAGCTTTCTAAAACAAGATACAGCACCAGCATCAATTACAGCACAAACGATGAGACATGTGCCCATCCGAACACTTTCTCTTGTTTTCCCTAGAATTCCATCCCGACGTCATGTTACCCCAAGCGGCTGGGCAGGGTTCATGACAGATTGTGATAATTTGTATCTTTTCATTACAGTCATATAACAGCTTTGGTAAAGCTTGTGTATCTAATAGAGACTTACAGAGACTGGAACCCATGTAGGTGGGAAAGTTTTACATTATGGGACATACATAAACTTAGGTATACACATATATAATCCAAGCAGTGCAGTGAAAATGTTAAAGAACAGTAGGTAAAATATGAATGCATAACAAAGACCATGAACATATCTTAGCCCTCGTCATTATAAGGTCTGGAGGAACACAACGTTAAATAGTGAGACGGAGGTTCAACCAACCAGGAAAATATAAGCGATGCTCGTCGGGTCACACGAGCTCCTCGACTCGTTCGACTCCTTGTGAAAAAAATTAACTAAATCAATACATCACACATTAAACTATCGTAAAGTTATTTCCAAATACATTATATCATTTAGCCTATCCTCAGTTATTTGAAGTAGTGGTTTCTAAGTAACGTTCTAGTTTCACAATTTCGTTTAACCAGAATCGCTAGCATGCAAACTGACCTACCAAATGTATTGTAATTTTATTCGAATATTCTTTATGAGTTCAAAGGATATAATAAAGGATCAATTGTTTCATTAGTTTGGTAGGTACATTAACTTTAGAATGTACATCCCTTTGTTGTATATCATCGTTATATGAATTTACATGTATACTATGTGATATGATCAAACTCTTGCAATATGCATGACCACTCACAAGTAGGTGAAAATGAAAACCAATGCTTTGCGCTGGAAGTTGTGTGTGTTTATCGCCCCTCGAAATAATGGCAATTCTCATGACATTGTTGAAACTTAAATGCAGCAATTAACTCTCACGACACTGTGGTCGCTCATGGCACTCTAGATCCTAATGACACTTTAAACTTATGATAGTGCCGACTCCATCGGTCGAATTTTATGATAGTGCTGCTTCTCTTACAGTGTCGATCCTCTGAGACGTAGCATGTCGAGTTACACGGTAATTCCGATCGTTATCGTTGCTGCCATAACGATTTCACTAAGAATAAAACGTTTACCCCAAATTATTAAAGTCTCTTTTTTCCTCAGACGTACGAAATACCAGACGAGCGAGAGTCTGAAACTGATGGCTGGTGGCCTCCACCCGATCCCCTGGGCCGTTCTTACATGGCTACGGTGCCCGGGTACTCGCTCAGTACATGGGAGGAGCTCTGTTCTGACCTGGATGACCCTTATACCCTCCCACAGTACAACATTGATGATGCCACATGTGGACCCCAAGAGCTTCAGTTAACTCGTCTAGAACCTTCAGAAGAATATACAATATTGCAGCCCAGTATTGAAAATCAAGCAAATTTTCCCCAAACCCAGCAACCTCACCTAGTAACAAAACAAGCCCAATCTACCGGTATACAGATCCTCCCAAACCCTTCACAGAGCCAACTGGAAATGGCACAAATACAGGAGAGCTCAGAACATTCAAATCTAAACTTCCTTCAGCAGCCAAGTGTGGTGCAGATCCAACGTACTTCCACAGAGCCAGAAAATGGTAATGCATATACTGATCTCCCGCGAGATGGACCTTACTACTCACAGTTTCCTCCAAATGCTCCTTATTCTGCCGCATTTCATCCATGTCCATCCGATCTCAATATCCATCTTCAGGTACGGCATTGGCTAACACGAGTCTATAAATCATGTGATACCATAATAGAGTTAATAATGTGTATTAATTACAGGAACCCATTAAAAAAGTCTTCCATCCTTAGCACCTCACAATCTTGGCTAGTTTCTTGTCACTATGACATAAAAAATAATTCAAAATAATTTTGTATACCTATAAGCTTAAGAGAGTCCATAAAATAAGGAAAATGTTTTATTATGACAACTCCATCTCTAATTTAATGGCATGGGATCAGATACATAAAGCCATTTCAACATCATTCAACCTCATCCAATGCTTACTGAGTTATTGTGAAATACGGACTTCCACACTTATAAATGAATCATCTCTATTCTTATTTTTCACCTATCCTGACCTTTGTAACACTTGCTTATCTGATGTACCTCAGTATTGGTATGAATACTGATTTCATGCTAGCTTCTTGTATACTCTACATTTTTCGTGTTTTTCATACATCAGAGCTCTGAGTGTACCCTCAATTTGACCCCCCTTGCATGACTCTCCTTTCAACTTCAACCTGTTCCTACCATCCTTATTAAACTTCTTTTTAAAACATTTAAACTCATCCACAGTGCCAGTTCTTCACCATACAAACTGACCTTACAATCTGACTTCCCTTCCTACAAAACTAGTCTTAAATCTATTCACACTTACTTCCAGTATCATTCTCCAACACACAAAATCGAACGGGTTTTCCATTCCACCCAATTCTTCCACTGATTCAGTTGACAACACAGTATCATCACTAAACAACAAAATAAGGCAACCTCTATTCTGTTTCTCCAGTGATACGTATCACAAAAATTATCTCGCCTCACTCACATCTCATGGAGTGCCCCATCCACATATACATTAAAGAATCAAGAAGAATTCGCAGAACACACTCAAAATTCATTTCAAACCACTCACTCATACCCTCCACTTACTTTCACACATACACTACTTTTATTATAAAAAGGTCTTAGCAGCACTGTAAAGTCTTCTTTGCACACCATTTAGTCAAATCATTCCAAAATGTCTTTCTCTTTACAATAGCAAATGAATTTTCGAAGTTCATTATCGCTCTGTGCACTTTTTCCTCTCCTTTCTTTGTCATTGTATTTGTCCAGGTAAAAAATTCTTTGTAAATGCACATTTCCCTTTCTAAACACACCTTGTTCCTCGTTAACTGTAAGTAATCCTTTTAACACTGTCAGTCATTATTATACACACCTTGCGAACAATGGTAAGGTGACTCATTCTTCTAATAAACCCAATTCACTCCCCTTTCTTATATACAATAGATGAGTTAAGAAGTATCTGTATGGATATCCTGACCTAGTTAACAAATAATTATCCCTCCTTAGGTCAGTTTCATTGATGCTACAGTAAACAAGCATTTGTCCATAAACTTTAAAATGTGTTTGCCAGTAGTGAAAAATAATGAAATATTCTTTCACAAGATTACTTGTTTCCAACACAGGTTGGCTTTCTTAATGTTTTCTGGGATCAACCGAATAACAGAACGCCTCGCCACTTGCTCCGATGGTTTGGGGCAATATACAAGTAAGTACCAGCGTTGTATTTGCTGCGCAGTACGTGTAGTGTGGCCTACTGCATGACTAATGATGCTGTGTTGCCTCTCAACCTACGTGCTCCTTAGCCAGTGCAAGTGTTGAACTTCCACCTTAGTAATTATTCTGTTTTAACCTTCCTCTGAAAACTTGTATTTGGCCTTGTATATATGTACTGAAGTTCTTATCACAGCCCTTTCAAACCCCATGACACCTCAATCCCATTACCTTAGTTACTTTTTCAATCCCATTACCTTAGTTACTTTTTCAATGGTAACAGCCCCATATCTACCTCTCCATCCTCAAAGCTTACAACACCAACCCATGACTCAGTTCATATGTTCTAATTTCCATTTCACCACCTCATTTCCAATCCATTTCAGCGTCGTCCTACAATGGAGCTACTACTGCCATACCCTGATAGTCTGTCCCTTTGCTGTATGCTGTTGGGGCTGCTGCTTTGGCTGCATCTCCTTTATGGTAAGCACCAAACCCACTGTTTGATGTCTCTACCTGTTACATATTGCATTCAGTCTTTTATCAAGAATTTATATGTGTATCTGTTAATTGTATGGTGTATCTGACAGAATATGCTTCTATTGGAAGTGGGTGTTTCTGGTTGCTGTACTCAGCATCTATTGGTTGTATCACATATCTGCGGCTGTACACATCAATGATGGTATGGTGCATCTGCATGATTTATGATGCATTTGTTGGCTGCATGTTGTATTTGCATGTTTCACCTTTTTGTAGCATAATGTATTTGCTCTTTGCCTTATACACCTAGTGGTCAAATGATATACCTTCTCCTTGCACGATATATCTGTTTGTTGTACGATGTACCTGCTGATTGTATGATGCATCATACTGGTTGTATGAAGCATCTAATGATTTACTGGTTTTCTGATGTTGCTGCTTGTATAATGTATGCTTGGTGTATGATGCATCTGGAAAATTGCATCTAATTTGTATGATATCTAGTAGATGATTAACTTATGTGTTTCTCGTATCATCCATCTGATGGCTGTATGATGCATATATTGGTTGTATAAACTATTTAGTAATCAGTACCTCAGCATTCTTTTATATGAATATTGTATAAATCTTCCTTTATTGATGAATCACAATCCTCCCAAATTAAGTAATGACCTTTAAACATCCCTTGTCCTCCCAAATAAGATATCACATGTTATATCACATTAAGTTTCCCCTTTAATTCTTATATTACACAGTTGCCTCTTAAACTCCTTGTTTACCAAACGAGAAGTCACTAATGAAATACCTATCTACTCAAACTGTGGAATCAACCCATAAATACTACAGATCATTCAATCCTTGGAACCACTCCTTATATACTTCATATCTCTTAGAATCTTGCAGTCACCCTCCCATCACCTCTCGACTCCTTATATCCAGGAACTGAAGAAACATTCTTTAAAAACTCTTCTTTATCCAGTTATTAAGGAATCACACCTTTACTGCCTTATCTGTCCCTTAGGATGTGTGGATCTGTAGACCAATACTCAAACTGGTCAAAAGCATAACAACAATGATGGTGCTAGCATTACAGGAGGTCTGCAACACCTTTATCTACCCATTAGTGAAAAGCTGCGGCCTGTCTCTCTCCAGAGTCCATATCACCGACATTCAGATTCATACAACCCTGGGCAGGCACTTCTTCCACAGGGACTGGGAGTAACAAACTTGTGGTACAGAAGCATTAATGGAAGAGTAGTTGTGGAACAGCAGGAATAAAAAAGGTGCAGTGGAGCAGGAAAGGAGCAGACATGAAAGAGCTGGCAAGATAACGTGAGTAGAGAAGCAGCCAATGAGATGCATGAGTGAAGTAACATGAAATGAAAAATTAATAAGAATATGTCGTGAGAAACAACTGAATAACAGCAGTACTTCAGGATGAACAGATAACAGAACAAGAGTGGATAGCATCATTGGTAAAACATGTATATATGGATAACCGAGAGAAAAAATGACTAGATTATCCTAAGTGGACTAACCAGTCAACTTCAAAACTCTATATAGTGATAATATATATATATATATATATATATATTTTTTTTTTTTTCATACATATTCGCCTTTTCCCGCGTTAG
>JAYMFT010097448.1:0-13854 GCA_038088735.1 Panulirus argus | reverse complement strand
GCCAGGTCGTCTGTTATATGTCTTTCCCTTGCACTGTCCTTCCAGCAGATAACCTCGTCACAGACCATCAGGTCTTGTGTTATCTGTCCTTCCCATGCACTGTCCTCCAGCAGATAACCTCGTAATGGCCCATCAGGACGACGAAGGGCTAATCCCTTCCCTTCGACCGGGTGTGTGTGTGTGTCCCTCCTGTAGTAGGTTCACCTTCACTAGGGACAGCGGCGTTGAGGACGGAGATGGCCGTCTTGAGGGAAGACAAAGACTTAACAAAGTGGGTCGTGGAGGAGGAGGATGGCCAAGGGGGGCCGTGGCACTTCTGTCCTCCCTCCTCCTTCCCGCCCAAGGGGGCCGTCTTGGCACCAGCCATCGCCCTCCCCGAGAGCCATCCGCCTCCTCACCCACCACCCACTTTGGCATGGATAGTGAGGGATGGCTCTAGGAAGAATCGTGGGGGCCACCACGAGAAATTGGATGTTCCATTTTTATATATATTCTAAGGAAAGTGTATGAAACAAATGATGCTTTTCCGTGCGCTTTCCCAAGAGCAAACGAAGTTTCAAGTCATCAGCATGGCATTCAAGCCGAGGTCTACGTAGGACGACCCCGTCTCGAGTTGGTACCGGCTGAGGAGCCTCATTAGCATAATCATCCACACATTTATCAACAATATCAAATACGTAGCAAAAAAGAAAAAAAAGGAAAGATAAACCGCACCAGCTGTGTATACGCATACCTCCGGAGATGCGATAAGTAAAGTGTATGGAACGAATGAATACCGCCAAATGTAAGTCTGACCTTGGGCTCCCAGATCAGGGACCAGCGATAAATTCGGGCTTATCGAATGACGGGCTTCTCGCCCCAACAACAAAAGGGCTGGATCCCCTAATTGAAAAATGGGAAGGAAAAGTGGTAGAGGCCACAGCACCACCTCCAGGCTGGTCATGGTTCTCCCCACCGCATCCTCCTCAGTGCATTGGTAAAGACTGTGTGAATGACCCTTTCCTGCTACCGTCATATGACTCTTCCATCAGCCTGTATGCCATTGTTACTGTTTGTCTGCGAGATGAATATGTTTTTGGACTGTCCAGCTTGTCATGAAACAATGTACGCTGTTGTACATTTGAATTGAATTTATGGTGCATTTCTTACGCTGTATTTGACGTAATTGATAGATTATTGAAACGTTTTTATGAAGGTATTTAAGGGTTTAACGCTGAGTACATGAGATACAGTGACTTAAGAATTTTGCTTCATTGCGATGTGGGTAAAGACGTAACTACAATTGCATACTTTAAACCACATAGGTTGATTAGCTTTTCCTAGAGAGTTGTTAAATTGATTGAAAACTCCGTTGTGTGTATAATAAGTAAATTTTGAACTCTGATAGATGTTTTATCCTTTTCATTCATAGATCATCGACAAATATGATGTGGTTCTCTTAATTTTTACCTATCTTTTAACAGGTTGACGGCAGCTTCAACTTCACGGAGAGCAATGGCGCAGGCCAGTGTCCTTATGATCCCAGACACAATTCTACCTTTGTCTACGTGGGTAAGTGGAGCCCTCTTTTGAGGAAAGGAGAGGTCTGGTCCTCTTCAGCATAAGATGATATACGATTACATATTGAATTGTGAGGTCCTTGTTTATTTCCAAATCGACTGGATACTGAAAACAGACCTGCATTTTTCATAGATTTTGCTTCCCTTTGACTGTGGCTTTGGAATGTTATTAGACCATCTTCATCAGTTGCATGGAGAAGGTTTTATATAAAGAAAACAGGTACATAATACAATACTGTACTTAATATTGTTTGGCTTCTTCCAGATGGTGAACTATACTCTGGGACAGTGGCTGACTTCCAAGGGACGATTCCCCTTATCTTTAGACAGCCCCTTAAAACAGATCCTAATGACTACAAGCAGTTAAATGGTAAATATAATCCTAATGACAGAAAGGCATTACTGTACCTATAACTTTATGGGGAAATGCAAATTTTTATTGGCTGCAATGTTCAAGTCAGTTTAAATATGATTATCTTTAGATTTTTTTTTTTAGATTTGATATATCAAATTTCAAATTCTGCATAAGTGAGATGAATGTAATGAGAAAAGGAATTCATCCTTTTGTTCAACATCTGTATAGTAATTATTTTTTGTAAGTACAGTTGTCAAAGAATTTTGCATAGTGTTAAATAATCATTCACTTTTATTTTTTACTGAAGCCATTAATAAACTTTTCTCACCCATTAGCTCCAGATTTTGTGCACTCCTTTGAATATGGGGACTTTGTCTTCTTCTTCTTCCGGGAGACTGCAGTCGAGTACATGAACTGTGGAAAGCGTGTGTATTCTAGAGTGGCTCGAGTTTGTAAAGGAGACAGAGGAGGCGGACAGCAACGTTTTAAGTTGTCATGGACTTCTTTTCTTAAGAGTAGACTTAATTGTTCCGTCCCAGGGGACTATCCCTTTTACTTCGATGAAATCCGTAAGTTATCATTGACTGGCAGTTAGTTTAACCATTAACATCAGTAGGCAAGATCCCTTGACTTAGCTTTTAAAAACTGTGCTAATTGAGTAACCGCTTCAGGATACCTTCACACTAAAATATTTAATGAAATAAAATAGTTGATATTTTTTCATGAAAGTATTTATACCTGTTGCGATTAACTTCATTCACTCCTTTTGATGGAACAGGTACTTACAGCCCTATGAAATTATTGTGTTTAAGAAATTGATCCTATTATAAAGCAGAAATACATTATTTTTTATAGATAGTCTGTAGTCGCAAGTTTTATATTATGCACTAATAGCAAATTTTCAACATTGTATCAGAGTCGACAACAGATGTCATCTCAGGAGTTTATGGAGGTCAAAGTCACAAGATCATATATGCAGTATTCACAACACCCCCCAACTCAATCCCAGGATCAGCTGTGTGTGCATTCTCCATGCGCTCTATTTTGGACACCTTTGAAGGGTCCTTCAAGGAACAGGAATCCCTCAACTCTAATTGGATGCGAGTCCACCAGGCTAAGGTAACAGCTACTGCTATGAGATGATTGCAATGAATTTTTTATAGGAGGATGGGTTTTTCTCTAAAGTTTTTGAACTTTCAAGAAATCTGCATTTAATGCAAAATATCTTTATGACTTTTTCATATATTTGAATACTTTGTAGGTTAGAGACTAATTTCTACCCATTAATGTTAATTTTGATAATTTTCACCAACACAGGTACCAGAGCCCCGTCCGGGAAGCTGTGTTGAAGACAGTCAGACACTTCCAGAATATAACATTAACTTTGCAAAGACTCACCCACTAATGGATGAAGCTGTTCCAGCCTTTTTTGGTCGACCTCTTCTAATGAAGGCCTCATTTGAGTAGGTTTTCTTTTTGATTTTGGGAATTATAGTAACTGTATCTGGCCAAGGAATGTGATATCCTTACAGTAAAGCATTTTGATTTTTTATGAGTTTATGTAAGACATAATTTGATAGATACGCTTAGATAAGGATTAACTGTGAAAAGGAAGGACTGAAATAAGCATTATGAGTATACCCAAGTTGAAGTTATAATTATGGGACATTGGTAAGTTAGGTGAGAAATAAGCACATAAGGATGTGTACCAAAGTTAAAGCTGTATTTATGGCAGTAATTGAAGCTGTTGGTCTTATATTGTAATAATCAAGTTATATGCTTGGCTACTCAGTTTGTTGAATATTCATTATCAGTAAAAGTACTTTCGATGATTACCTCCACTTCCACAAAGATTATATCCTACTTAAACGTCTTTTTACTCTTGGCCTTATAAAAATTGCTATATACAAATTTCCTGTGAGTGAATGAAATGCTTGTCAGTTTACCTTATTAGCTGTCTCATTGCCCTTATTCCATTGGAAAATTATGAGGACTACATACAAATTTAGATGTGTGATGTGCTTAGTCAGTGGTGCTTGAAAATAATTGTAAACAAAGCTTTTCTATGATTCCAGATATCGTTTCTCAAAGCTTGTAGTCGACCCACAAGTTACTTTTTTGGATGGCAAGACTGTTGATGTGCTCTTTATAGCCACAGATAATGGCATTATCTTCAAAGCCATCAATACGCAAGCATCTGAAGGCATTAAGTAAGTATCTTGCCATGTTCTCTCTTTTGAATTCCCTCAAGAATGACTAGGACTTTCAGTATTCATGTTGGATGTGCTCATATGGATACGTCTATTAAACTGTGGTTTTTCTTAGTGTTACCTTTTCAGGAATGCTTTCAGACGAAATTGTGTAATTCTCTGAAGATAGACATCTGAGACAGTACCATGCTTTCACCTCAAAATTTGATCCCCATGTTTACATAATATAAATCAAACTGGTCAGCTTTAAAGCTTAATTTGTCACTTCATGTGAGAATAATAACACTGTATGAGGAAGTATTCTGTTAGTCTTAAGTCATTATCCCAAACGTTGGTGATTTTGACCAATTTTTCATGCACTGATGCCATTTCTCTCACACCACTTACCATCAATGTGTGTAGCAGGGTCGTGAAAGTAATGATTTTGAGTACCACATCTTCACCTCAGAAGTGATGACTGATTTACATTTCATGCACTTCTTTCATTCTAAAAGACAGTTGCCCCTCTGCACTTTCTTTAGAGCTTATTCCACAGCCTACTTATGCCAATGTTAAATATCTCTGTTACACATCCACATTTCTTTTCAAATCTTTACTATGTCACCTGCAAGGTATATAGTAGTCTTTCTCTAAGCATTCAAAATCCTACCACTGTATGTACCATACCAACTAAGCTAAAGATTTCTTAATTGTAATTCTTGAAATTATTTTCACTGTTTAAGGATAAGGGTACCGTGAATAAGGTCTCTGGCCTCCATTAAAGGTAGAGTTTTAATTAGAAATTACTCCCCAGAAAAGGGAGCAAATGGACCAATTTACCTTTGATATTAATATGATATTAAGAGCTCTTTTAGTTCTCGAGAGTCCCACCCTTGGTAGAGAAAAATGTTTTTCAGCAATTCAGAACTCATGTTTTTTATGCCCTTAATATTATATGATTATTTTTTTCTCCTTGGTACTTACAGCAGTATTGAGCCAGTAGTGATTGAGGAGATCCGTGCATTTGAGCACCCACTTCCCATCATGAACCTGCAGATTGCACAACATGCTGGGGGAGAGAGCAGGCTTATTATTATCACAGACGATGAAGTTAAATCCATTCCTTTGCACCGCTGTCACAGAGCCACCACCTGCAGGTAAGTTTCACCATTTCTCTTTTTCTCCAAAGATGTTAGGAAGATCATTAGGGGTTTGTCACAGGGGTGAGTTAGAGACATTACTAACATTTTTCATTTTCCAGAGAATTGAAAGTTGCTATAATTGTTACTTCTTCTTAAGTTTGTTAATCTTCTTTTACAAGACATATCTACATACTAAGATCATCTCTCAGTAAATATATATATATATTTTTCCATGTGAAATCATAATTCTTATAATGGTATAATGCAGGATATTTTTTTGCTACACCAATTACTAGAACTATTTGTATTGTGCATGGAATGTTAAAGAGAATTAGTATTACACAATTGTTTCCTCTCATGTAGTGATAATTGACGATTTTATCCTTTTTCATTATTCTTTACATCATAGTGCATGCGTAGGGCTGCAGGACCCTTACTGTGCCTGGTATGAGGGACATGGACGCTGTGGCCCACTTGGTGCACAACTTAATGGACCAGTCTTCCAAAATGTTTCGGGTCATCATTATCACTGCCCTTACAGTAAGTATTTGCATCACTGGCATGAGAAAGAAATAGGACAATAGAGGGGACTTACTTTCAGTTCTGTGTACTAAAATGACAAGTGTTTGCTTTTGATGTCATTGTGAATGTCTTTAGATGTTTAGATTATTAATGATGTTTTCTCAAAATGTTACATATGTGTTCCTTTTTTCTTTTTTAGAATAGTATGTGCAAATGGTGGGGATTCTGTTAACTTGTTTATGAATACCACCAAGAGAATGAATCCATGTACAGTAGTAAATTCCCCAAAATGTGCTTTAATAACCTACTGTATGCTTGGTAAAACATTAACCGTGGTTGCCCTCTCAGTCTCCTCCCCCCTCCATATCATTGCAATTACTGATGAGCTATTATTACCATGCTAATATGCTCAGTTATTTTGAGTTGTCTGTTGTATAAAACTGTCTCTTAAAGATGCACTGAACTTCATGATATGTGTGATGGAGTACTAGCAACATTCTTGGGTTTATTACATTGTATACCTTTTAGTGATAGCTCTTGAAATTCATTAGATATGAATGTACTGCTAAACAGTGTTTGATTCCCCTTCAGTTGCTGGTATTGCATTGTTGATTTCGTCCCAATTTATGCCTTAAGAATTGTGTGTATGTGATATAGTTTGTAACATGCATCAGACTCATTGTTTAAACTTAAGCGATAGTTCCTCATGTTTCATTTAACTTTATTAGTCTGTGATAATTGGCCATAGATAGTGAATGTTCCTTTGCCAATAATGTCTTGTTGCATCTGTGCTTAGCATGGCCACGCTTTATTACAGGCGCTGAAAATGAAGTATACAATCCATCTACGCAGATACAAACAACTGGTAAGTCTGTTTATATGTTTGTTTCTTAATGACTTTTTGGTTATATATTTCAAGAAATATGAGATTGATTTCTTAAAACTGCTGTACATTTAATTAATGTTGATTATTGATTTTTTCTTATTGAGGAAGGCTGTATTCTTAGGAACAGGACCTAATAGTGTTATAACAATTAAGTATGCTGTATGTAACATAACATTTTCATGTCATGCCAATAAACTTATTTTCCTTTATTATGTTACACATTATATATTGTAAGCATTATTCCTATTGATACTGGTATGTTGTATTTAATCATTTTCCACTTGCACATTTCACACACAGCACACTCAGATCTTCCAGTCTCTGCACCAGAGTTTGCACACATCACAAAACCCTAGCTTATTTACCAGACTTTATTCACTATGAAGCAGCACAACCCTGCTTTATTACCACTTATTATCTGACTTCAGGATTATCATAGCTATTCTTGTAACCAAAGCTGCTGAAAAATACTGTATCACTTTTTTGCCATACTGATTGCATTGATCATCCAATACATCTGGTGTTAACTCTTGCTTGTTTGTAGAAATCTTTTAAGAAACAGTATCATTTTGTGTTACTTTTTGTTAACTAACACCCTGGGTGTGTGATAAACAACAATGAGTAGCTTTGACAAATGCAATTTTCATGTAGGTAATAAATAGTCAATGAAATTTGCGCTGGTGTACGAGAATTATAATGAGAAAACTATACACGATTTCTATCCTGTATCAAAATGGGTTGATTGTTGATATGTCTGTAATCAAATATCCACTAAAAGACATAGCTCTATGACAGTGTACAAGAACTAAGTACAGTAGTTAAAATACCTCGTCACATACAAACATCAACATCTGATGGAAATTTTATATTGACAGCATCAAGAGTTTTGTGGTGCAAATGAACTCTCAGTGGATGCATTTCTGTATTACTAGTCATCATGACATATGGTATTGTCCATCTACCTTGGGATTTATCTAATTGCCATTCGGGTTATGCTCCACTCACAGAGGCTCCAAGCCCCCCTGAGGTAGAGACGTGTGCCCCATGTGTCTGTCCTGAGCCTCCCTCCTCGCGTCCGCCCCCTGTTACTGAAGTTATCCCCACAGAGGGTCAGTTATGCAGCACAGTGCCCACACAATGCCATCTCTTTTATCTCCTCATTCATGTAATTTTGATCAAAATTAAGAACACTGAGATTTCTTAATTGATTCATTGTTCTGATATTTAAGTATTCTTTGTTATTACTTGCATATACTTTAAGCTTGAAGAAAGTATGAGGAAGATTATTAAATGGCATTATGTGGTACAGATGTTCTGCTCACAAGTTAGACTGAGCATTAATGAATTGGAATTGGAATTTCAGGTGGAAGATACACGTTAATCATAGGTTTACCATGCCGTACTAACCTTGCATGAATATGCTTATGAGGTATTAGATGCCTGGAAAACTTTATTTACTTGAAATCCTTCTTTATCCTCTCATTATACCAGCTGAAGATGCCTACTTCAAAAACTGCTACTGGACAACAGCATGGGGTTTTCAGGTTCCAGAAATAGGGTTTAAAGTAATTTCTTTTTATTTGATTGAGAGGATTACATTAGTAAACTTTGAATTTTGTTACCACAAAGCAAATTTGAATATTGTGCAACAGTTACTTGATGCAATAAGAATGGTTCTTAAATTATTTTCTTCACCACAGGGTTACTCTTTTCTTGCATGACGGTGATGGAATCTATCCCAGGCTTGTGTCATCTTTTGCTTGTAGCAAAACCTGAAGGCTTAATCCTTGTCTGACCTTCTGACCCTTTGTGTCTGCAGGGTCAGTGGATCACTCAACCATATATGATCCCCCACTGGAAGAGGATTACCCATCCTTGGAGAATAATAAAATCCCTCCACCACCACCAGCAAAAGAAAATACTAATCCCAGCAACAATATTCCACTTGGTGTGTCTGAAGATGGAGACATGCCTAATGAAATCCTCCTTAGCACTCTGGGACGTGAACCTAACAAAGAAGTTGGCATCGCATATGCTGAAGGCGGCGTTACCGGTAAGCCTAGTCCACAACACCTAACAGGCAGGTCATGGGATGACATCACTAAACACTTTCTAATATGGGCTTGAATAGGAATAGGACTTCCTACTGGATTGATGTTTAATTTATTCTGTCCCAGGACAAAAAAAAGAAAAGCCCATATTAGGATTCCCTTTGTCTAACTTAATCACTCACATGCTTTGAGACCCCAGCTACCCCATTTCCATGTAACATAATAGACTGACAAATCAAAGCATTTTGTGTCCTTTGACGCCTATACAGTCTCCCCTCCCATGCCCTTGAATGCCATTTTCTGTGTCTCCCTGACCAACTGTTAGTTGCCTGCCCTGGCCCGACCCTCACTGTCAACACCGACTGACTGCTGTTTTAGAATAATGTAGATTCCTTCTTATGTAGCATCCACTTCCCTCACTGCTTTTAATTGTTTTGTTTATTTACTAATATATTCTCTGTCAGTGTAGGTGATAATGCAGACTAACCTGTGAACATGTTTAATGGAGTTTATTGCATGACATTCTCAGTTATATTTTTCATTCACTGTAAATCCAAACCACTAATGAATTGAGCTTTTCAAAAATGCATATGCATCGGAGTTAGTTGCTTACAGACACATCTCAACTTTATTAATATGAAGACAGTTCTTAGAACTATAGCCTTAGCGACAGAAATACCCTTAGTCATTTGGAATACATAAGCACTCACCCACTCAGAGCATTCCTGTGAATGCATTAGTTAATTAGATAATAACACATTAAAGCTATTGAGTGAATGACAGAGTATTTTACAGCATGGCTTTTATCATATACAGTACTGTATGATGTAACGCTAAGCATTCCAAAATTTCAACATTGTAAATTTAAAAGACAAACACTGATGTTAATGCAACTGTACCCAAGACTGGACTACATGACTGAGTGATTCTTTAATAATGTTAAATCTTGTTGTTGTGATTGATAATGACCATAGGAGGAATAATACATTATTAATTTAGCATATTGGTTTTATAATTAAAAACTAACTCAAATACAGTAATATGAACAGGGTCCTTCACGTAGGTTGTCAGGAATCTTACGAGAATGATAGCAGTTTAACTAGAAAGCTTTTCAAAGACTTTTGAAGTCACTTCTTTTCATTGTTGTAGTTTTTTGTGAAATATGGTAAACCTTGATAATAAATAACTTTAAAGGATTTTTGTATCATAAATTTTTATGTAATTCAGTGTTTTGTGTTTAGTGTTTTTACTCTCTCCTTCTGCCTGCCTTTTTCATCTGTTGCAGAAAGTTTTATCTCTATACTGTTTTAGCTTTATTCATTATCAAAAAGCCATTGTAAGTGTGTTGTCTTGCAGTCTAACATATATTCTTTTCTTTTGAAAGTAGCTGTAGGCCCTGATTACTTACAAGTCTTCATCTTTGTGTTTTCATATTGACTCATTAACCAGCAGTGACTAGTGCCATTAAATTAACATTTCCTGCTGTACTTTACCTTACATCACCATATTACTATAACTAGCACCAAACCAGTTGGAAGTAGATCAGATCTTGTATAAGTCTGTATCACATATACTAACTATAACTATATAATGTTTCATATTTTTATGCTGAAGAGATCAGAATTATTAAATTGCCTCAGTGAAGCATGTAAACTTTAACATCAAGCTACACAAGTTTTCAAGCCTTCATAATTTTTACCACTTTCTCAGTATACAGTTAAACTCTTGCTTTGCAATGAAAACTTTTATTTAGAGCAAGCAGTGCCAACCCTCTCTGCAAATTGAGTGCTGTGCTACCTTGACATGCACTGCTTAGCATGGGATGCTTAAATGCTCCAACAATTTAAGCTAAATTTGTAACAATTGGTGGTGATGGTAGCTTTTGCTATGTATCTTTTGCCATTATTTTCCCTCTTTACTTTCTCACATCGGTTTCCACACCTATGGGCCCCAAAGGTTTTATGAAATATAAGAAAAAGGAAACAAAGGCAAGGCAGGCAGAATGGACTAGGCTTACAGTTTGAATCCTAAGTAACTTAGAAGAAATTACATTACAGAATTTGCCCATGTGAGTGGAGATGAAAGGAGACATCACTTGTTTTGATCTATGTTTTACTTAATGTAGTTCCTGAAATATATGTTAATAGCATTAGTTAGGGGTATATTCTTTTTCCATTTTCAGAGAAGCCATTGAATGATTTGTTTAATGCCAAAAGAAACAACAAATTTTCTAATTCTTTTTCTGTTGAGTGCTAACAAGTCTTGATTGTTGGTGAGCTGTAGCTTCTTTTGTTAGACAGTAACACTTGGCTTTACATAGAAAAACGTTCCATAACGTCTCTTATTATGTAAGAGTGTCTTCCATCTTACAATCTTAGTTATTTTCATATACCAGAGCTCAGATCACTTTTTTTTTGGTAGTTGCTTCTTGTTTGTAACAACCTTGCTCATTATTTTGCAATCTTTTCATTATTAAAACCCCTGTTGAAATAATTAAGTCAGTAGCAGTGCCACCTTTTCCCATGTAAGAGCAGTATGGTACATGCAAACTTCTCTTCATATTTTCTTTATAACCATCTTTACACTTTCATTGGCCATGACCCAAGAGGAGTACTCTCAGATGCTGATCATCATTTGAGGAAAGCAATCAGTTCCTGCTTTTGAAATGAAGTAAGGATATGTAAAAAGGATTACTGTTACCATATCAAGGAAAACAGGAATACAGTAGCAACCCCAGTGACAAGAAGGGTAAACTCTGTCTGGGTCTGTAAATGTGATACAGTAACTGCTGCATAGAGACAGCTGATAGTCACAAATCATTAGAAAAGTTATAGAAAAATTTTACTCCTCTCACTCAGATTTTTAGCTAATTTGACCCCTATTACCCCATATAATTTGAAATTGTGGTTTTAATGTATATCCTTTTTCAGAAAAAGACATTTCTATACTTTACCATCAGAGCTCAGTTGCATCTTGCCATTGTGATATTGATATGTATGGTAATGTTGATTTTGTAACTCTAGTATGATAAACTGACTTTTGGTGATGCAGTCTTTTAGGTTTGATGACCCATAAGTGTGACTGCTCATCACAGTCAGCTGATCATATAATTTTTTATTATAAGATTAAAAGATAATATTTCCATTCTTCTTTCACAGGATCCTAAAGTTATGTGCTGTCAACTCACACAATTCAAAAACTGATAAAATCATTATTAAAGCTCAAATTTTTTTATCGTCTCTAAACAGGAAAAAAAGGCAGGTATGAAGGAGGGGTTTTGTGTACGAACAAAGCTATCCAATAGATGGTCTTCAGTTACCCAGATTATTTTTATATTCCAGGTGTGAATGATACTTCATTGAAAACAGGTCAACAGGCATGCAGACTGACAAGTCTTTCATACATTTATTTTTAACTGAGAATTCATGCCTTGATTATTTATCACATGGTAGTTTGAGATCTTCGGTAACTCTCCAGACTTGGTCTCAGAATTTTTGTTTTCGATCCTTTATGATTATAATAATTTTTACTATAAATTTTGCCTTTGTGTAAGGTCCCACAGGTGCAACTCAGCTCTTAAGAAGTGAGGCAGTATGAATAATTTCCCTTTAATTTGGAATGTAATTCATATTTTGTGTGTATGGGATATGTCTGTTGTCAGAATCGTCAACAGCATGGAACTTTGCTGGCAACAAACATTATTTGAAAGACCAGTTTCAGCAAGAATCTCTAAACTTGGGGAAAGTAACTGAAATGGCTGAATGTGTATGGATGTAACCGGGATGAGAAGGGAAAGATGGGTGCTGTGTTTGATACGAGGAATGTAGATGTTCTAGTTTTTAATTAAACTAACTTGAAGGGGAGGAAGATACTGTGGCATTAGTGAAAGGATGAGAGTGAAGGAGAGGGTATTACTTCTGATGAAAGAGCTGTGGGACTGTTTAACCCTTTGGCCATAGAACTGATATCCAGCAGCTTTGCCTAGGAGTGTCAATTCTCCAGTTGAATGTGAAAATGGCGATTAGTCCTTTTATTCTACTTCAATATCAAGCCAAAACTAAGTTTCCATGTCTGGCATTAATATTTCTTAAAGAATAAATGATGGAGGATGGCATCAGTTTCCTCATGTGAAACAGATTTCTTGCTCTCAACACTCATACTGGTGAAGAGATTGTAAAGGGCATGAAAAAATTAAAGGGCCAGGTTTAGAAAGATACTAAGGAGCCCTCCATTGCCAACTCATGAGCTTTCGTCAAAAACATGTTGTTATTATGAATAGTTGTTATCCCTGTAATATCCAACATCCCATTAAATTATCGGTACCAACTCCCCAAATTTATGTTTTTCAAGTTATTTGAAGAATGTATTTAACCTAGCTCATCAGAAACATTGACTGTTATCTCTTTATCATTACATGTGAATGATAATATTTTACAAACACTTTTATAGCATATTTTGATATTTTAACATCCATGAGTTACCCAAATAATGGTGAAAATAAAGAGAAAAGAGATATGAATGAATCACCGCATAAGTAGCAGTGATCACCTTATGGAGTTATTGTTTATGCATGAGCTGTAAGTCAGCAACTTCATGGAGACAACACCTTACATTACCCTGAGAGCATTTCCTTGTTTGGGAAGGATCAGTGAACTGCGAGGAATGAATATTTAAGAGGGAGAGAGACATGCATGGGATAGAGTGAACTGGATTAACATAGTATATCAGGTGACATTCTGTCTGTGGACTTAACGAGACGCATGAAGTATTGGAGGTAAATCAAGAAATAGTCTGTAGAGCTTGGTTTCAGTACATTATACATGACAACTAGAAATTGGATGTCTGCAAATGAAGCTATTGTTTGTTTGTTTGAAACTGCCACATAAGGGCAGTAGTAGCAGTAAGGTATGAAAACAAAATAAAACTGACATTTATAAACCACCTGTTTTCTGATGCTCATCCATTCTGGTGGTTTTATTCCATTTTATACAAGTTAGAGCTATGTTTCAGTGCAGTGGCACTTATTTGTCTGCGTTTGATAACTATTGCAGCATATTGAGCTGTAGCATCATTATTGGCGGAATGCATGTATAGTGCCATTGTACAAGGGCAAAGGGGATAAAGGTGAGTGTTCAAACTATAGAGGTATA
>JAYMFT010097437.1:0-13854 GCA_038088735.1 Panulirus argus | reverse complement strand
CCCTTAGCTAAAGACCAGAAAGACCTATCCGTGGATGATGAGGACAGGTTATCGCACTTCCTTTGAATAAAGGAATGATTCGCCTCACGAATAACTCGCTTGCAGCGATTACGGGCAGTGATAAAAGCTGAATGGGAGCCAGAGGTAGGAAAAGCTTTCCATGCCCGATACGCCTGATCCCTTGCCTGAATGGCCTCAGAACAGGAACATGGCTTATTTCAAAGTTTCATCTACCAAGAGTGTGGATAAGTTGGAAGATCTCCAACCATAAAGGTCGTGGTCAAGCAAAACAGTCCACCAACCATGGGGTTGTCCAATCTAGAGTTCCACCAACCTAGGAGATGAGTGTGGGTTGAATCTAGAATTCCACCACCTAGGAATGTGATCAGGATGATAATCCTTCCCTTTAAGAATCTGGCGAAGATCGCGACAACTCCATTCGACATGGGTGTAGCAGCGTTAACAACTCCACCAACAATAGGTGTGGCTAAAGCTGCAGAATCACTCATTATCAGAATAGATGAGGAGAGGACTCTACTTATGAGGAGGTAAGGCTATGACGAAAACTTAATCTACAGGAGCTGTCGCTTGGTCTACAACTCTGCACACCAGGGATGTGATTATGTGAAGAACTCCAGCCATAAGGGGTGTGGTTAGTCTAGAACTCCGACAGGTAAGGGTTTGATTAAGGGTAGACCTTCATCCCAAAGGAAAGTGGTTAGTTTAGACCTGCCAGAAAGGGTATGACTAGATGAAGAACTCCGCCCATAAGAGGTATGGTTCACCTACAACTCCGCCCATAAGAGGTATGGTTCACCTACAACTCCGCCCATAAGTACCTGACTAAATGAAGAAGTCTACCCAAAAGAGGTATATTTAGTCTACAAATCCGCCCAGTATGGGTTTGAAAAGTGGACTTCCAACCATAAACGTTGCGGTTAGTCTAGAAGTCCGCTCAGAAAGGGTCGAGAACACTACGTTAATGGATTTGATCATCATCCCTGAAAGATTTTGGGGAATCCCATGAAGTTGCCCTTGACATATTTAAAGCCTTTGACATGGTTTGGCATCAGAGTATCATCTCTAAGCTCCTCTCTTTTGCCTTCCCTCCATCACTTTGCTCCCACATATCTAGCTTCCTCTCTAGCCGATTTGTCTCCGTGGTTGTTGATGAATCAGCCTCTCCCCCTTTCTCCAAAAACAGCCGTTTCCCTCACGGTTATGTCCTGTCCCCTATACTTTTACTCCTTTTCATCAACGATTTCCTTTCTTCCACAAATAACCAGATTCACTATACACTGACAACGCAACACTGCATTCATCCACATTCTTCAATTCTGCTCCTTGTTCTCTGACTCAATTTGCATCTCAACTCGACACCCCTTCATCAATAGCATCATACTTGGACAGGATATCTTAGTGGGGTAGACGAAAACTGGTTTATTTCAATGACTCCAAGACCCAGCTTCTGTTCATCTCTCAATCAAAAAGTCCTCAACTCTCCTCTCGCCTTTGACAGTCTTGTAATTCTACCTCTTGACTCAATGAACGTACATGGTATTACTATAACATCCATTTTTCCTTGGAAACCCTATGTCACGGAAATAGCTAAGTCTGCTTTTAAGAAACTGGGGGTCCTGTTTAGATGTCGAAATTTCTTTTCTTCTGAACAGTTGTTCCATTTATACAAAGGACTGATCCGTCCTTGTATGGAGCACTGCTCTCACATCTGAGGTGGTTCTAGCTCTGCAGGCTTGCTTGACAGGGCCGGGTCGAAAGCGATCCGACTCATAAAGTCTCTCAGGTTAACCTCAAAACTAAACCCACTTGCCATACGCTGCACTGTGTTGGTTCACTTTCCCTCTTCTATAGGTATTACTTTGGTTTTTGCTCTCGAGAGTTAGCTGCTTGTGTGCCCCCACCACTAGCTAGCCTACGCAATACTCGGGAAGCTGCTGCGTCACATGATTACTGTGTGGCCGTTGGCAACTCTAGGGTGGGCCGCTTTGATAACTGTTTCTTTCCCTACACGTCGAAGCTTCGAAACTTTCTACCCTCTCATGTCTTTCCCGATAACTATTACCTGACACTTTTTAAAAGACAGTTTTTTCACTTCCTCTAAAATTCGCAAATACTTTCCCCTTGTCTCTTCTTTTCCCCTGCCATTAACCTCTCTATATTTCAATTAAGTCCCGGCCTTGATGTGGACTTTGTCCGTGACTGGAGCCTTCAGCATAAATGAAAGAAGGAAAAAAACAATATGGGTTTTGCTAAACCCTCGTCCTTCTCTTTATAAGCAAAAATATCCTTTCCTTAGTGAAAAACGTGCTCAAACGCTGATATCTTGCTGGATCAACGTCTCACTTCGTCACATTTACTGTGTATTTATGAATTCTGTTTAACTTCTCTAAAACCTCATACCTTCCTATTTTCTCTTTACGACACCGTTCATAACTTTCCCATCTTCTTCGGTGTTATATTTCCACCACTCAGGACAATAAACACACTAAATTTCACCGTAATATCTAAGCTATCTTGGAAAGCCAAATATACCTATAAACAACTGGGAATCTTGCTCTGCTGAAAATTCTTCTCTGGATTGTTGTTCCGATTCTACAAAGCTCTTATTCGTTCCAGTATCGATTACTGTTCTCACATCACGAGAGGCTGTAGCACTGCATAATTACTAAATAGAGTCGAGACATCAGCAATCCGATTTATCAACTCTCTCATTCTTAATTCAAAACTTGTGTCACGTGCCTTATGTCGTAATGATGATTTTCTTTCCCTTCTTATCGTAGACATCACTTCGGTTCTGCTTCCAAGAACTGGAACAACAAGGGCTGGCCGTTGTGATATTTGTTTCTTTCCTTGCGCCACTATGCTCTGGAACATCTATATTTCCTCATGTCTTTTCTAAAATCTACGGCCTGACTTTTTTAGAGGCAAGTTCTCCTTTTCCCCTAAAACTCTGATTTTTTCTTCGTCGAGAGAGAGAGAGAGAGAGAGAGAGATAGTGAGAGAACTCTACCAGTAATAGAGGCGCTTTGTCAAGAACTCCTCCCAGTGTGTGGTCAAGACGAGATCTCGACCTACGAGAGGTGATGAACGAGTTGTGGGTAAAACACATGACCAACGCTGTCAGAGTCACTTGTCAGGAGGATGACAGAGGACTGTTCAGTATACCACAGAAGTGTTTATCATTAGTGGTACGCCATATGTGCTCATCGTATCTGTATAGGGCTATATATTTTACAGGAATTTCTTCGAAATCTGTTCACGTTTCTTAGCCATCTGTCCATGCCGCTACTCTTGCGTCACGAGCAAGTTCCAGCGACCTAACGTCACACCACCTTCAGTGTTACGTTGATATATGACAACAGGATAGTCCGGCGTCATCGAGCCGGCTAAAGCATCACCACAGCCGTTACGCGTCCTGGTGTTGTGTTGATCAGCCAGGTTATCATTATGAATGTAGTAATGACTGATTAATGTATCACATTTAGCGTTGCATTAAGCTGTTTTCTTATCTTATTGGCGAATACCGAATATGATCATAAATTATGCAGCTATCTGTAACGTCATATGTACAATGATTAACGCGCCGCAACTGACACTTGGCTACATTTCCATCAGGACGTGGAGCAAATTTATCTCACTAAAGAAAAAAACAAAAACAGTGGAATATCATTAGTATTGAAGAAAATGCCAGCGTACGGCAAGATGCCCACCACCTTCCCCTCTCAAAGAGCACTACACCTGTGGGAATACACGCAAGACAAGCAAATTGATTTCCAAATCGCGGTAAGATTCTTTACCTTGATATGAGGAATCATGTTCATAAATTCTTTACTTAAAACTTTTCTAATGATTTGCATTTATCTCCTTGTCCTTCCATGAAGTTGCTCAACGAAGAATGAGAGACATCGATTCTTGACCTTTTCTATCGTTATGAACTGCGTTGATGTGTGTGACGTACATAATTAAGGAGTAACATGACGTTACATTAAGGTAGCCTGCTGCAAGTGTCACAAGTAACATTATGATCTTGTTGCCCACTTCCCTACATAGGGGCGCAGTGCGAGACCAACCTCATTCCAGGCAGGAGCCTAGTCGCAGGAATGGGTTACCACGTCCATCAGTCTTCCATATCAAATGTTTAATACGAGCGTAGAGAGAGACCTGGTGGCCCCACCCTGCCTTATACCACCACATCACCAGCGGCGCCTTGGGTCACGTCTGGCCTCGGTTTACTGTTCGGCTGTGGTCCTCACCCGTCCGACTATCCCTAATTCAACCCCAACGACGCCTGGTACCCAGAGAGCTCCTCCCTTTCCCTGACCCTCCCACAGGAAGACTTCAGCTGGTCTGACGAGATTATAATAACTGGCGGATGTCAAGGCCAGCCACCGAGTGACGGGCATCAGGCCAGACGTCCACGACCCTCCTACACGATACCTCTTGCTTTGCTGTCAGTTCCCCACCCACACAGCAACACTGTTGTGTGCGATAAACATCTCATGTCCATCTTGTATGAAAATGAATCCCATCATCATTTGACATGAGATGATGCAAATCTGTTTACATACGATAACGTCTAATGCTATTATCTTTTCCAATGACGTCTTCTAAGTGAGCCGTCACTCGGTGTGCGAGGAGTTGCTGGCTGGTTCGAGTCCTCGACCCACTAGTGGCCATTCTTGGGTCTGGGAGGAGCAGCCGCCTCCTCCTCCAGGCAGGCCTCATATGTAACCTCGTCTACAACGAGCAGATAATCAACACTCACCTAACCTGAAGAGCATCCTTCAGCCTTCCTTCAGTTTCACGGCGCTGAAATAGAAGACAAATGACTAGAAACAGTGTTAACATTACTGCAGGATACAGTATCTAGTGTCTAATCCCAGTCATTACTAACTCTCTCATTGTTAACATAAAGTTGTTTCCACCACACAACAAAACTCTTCCCACCATCATGATGATATGATAAAGTTTCTCACGTATCTGCTGTCGCCTCCAAGACCCTCCCACCACCACAACTGCCGTCAACCAACTCGCCGGGGTTCCAGCGCCTCGTCCTGCGAGGCCTCAGGCCACCGGCGGTGGTCCAGTAGCCAGGAGGTGTGGCCCTGGGGAGGGATAAGGCTGGGGCGAGAGAGCCGTTACGCTCTCCGCAGCTGGTCATCACAGCCACTACCATCGCTAACAACGCAGTTCGCGTCGTCGTAATCAATACGTCATCATCATCATTGAATCATCGTTATTTCAACCATCGTCACCACTGCCATCACGAACACTACCACCCTTTTCACCATTCTTAATGCCAGTTACCACCACCAACCACAAACCACTACCATCAATACAACCATCACCACCATCACCAGCACGACTGCCTCCAGCGCCACCACCACTATCACCAAGTGTACCGTCAACACCAATATCACCATCACGACCACTATCACCAACAATACAGTCAACACCATCACCATCATCACAACCACTGCCACTGCAAACATCAAGTAAAGGAACGCTACCTGTTTTTTTTAATCACTTCCTTCACCATCACATGAGCCATCCCCCCTTACCCCTCAGCACCATAACTATCATCCCCACTATCATCCTCATCACCACTTCCACCATCATTACCAGCATTACCACCAACGACACCATCATCTCCCTCGGTACCATCAACCTTACCACCCTCGCCTGTACACTGTAACAAACTTTTACTTATAAAGCAAAATAATTTCCCAATAATTTACATATAACCATCAGCATGAGGGAGAAATATTCTATTAACACTTACAGCAAGACTTAACACTCGAGCAGGTGACGTCCCTTGAGGGAATGTGCTTCATCTCATTTCCCGCCAGAAGAGGCACTTCACCACGTAACAGACTCAGTCTTCATTAATCACTCTTATTTACACTTTCCCTGGACCGTCAACGCAGCTTTCTCTCACGACTTACCTTCAGCAGGGAAGCCTTACACAAACTTAGGACTGCAGTGTGGGAAGACCTTCCAGTTTCAGGTGGTTGTTTTAGATAGTTATCATATTTGTCATGGGAACATATTTATGATTTTGTATGTTGTTGCCCCACAGGTGATTGCCTCCCAGCACACTGTCGATTAGTTTACTCAAGTCATCCTGGTTCATTACGTGTCTACTGAGGATATCTAGGCACCTGATCTATGTGCCGAAGTCATCCAGGCTTCTGACTAATGTGTTGACGTTATCTAGGCTCTTGACCTGTTTACTGAAGTCACGAGGGCTCCTGACCTGTGCACTGAGGTCACTCAAACTCCTGGACTGTGTAGTGTGCTAAGGTCACATAGGTCCCTAGCCTGTGTCGTGTTGCATGACAAGCAAGGCCCCTCGCATGTCACTGTCCTGTAGTGAAGCAGTGAAGGCATTCATTCTGTCGTACAGTTTACAGTGAGATAACTAACGTTCCTCGTCTGTGTTGTGTAATGAGCCAACAAGACCCTGTTATTCCTTGCCGAGAAAAGACATTAGAATTACCCGGGAGTCTGGAAGCTCCTGCTGCTCTGAAAAACTGTCACAGTCATCAGCCGACATTCTCCACCAACCCGCCTCCCGTTTGCCGTCTTACACACGACAGGCGCTTGCTGAGAAACCTAATGAGAGGTAATCCATACACTACAGAGAATTCATCTGATGAAAAGTATTGCGTTCGCCATCATCAGAAATAATATACTATTTTACTTGAATTTGGGGAGTAAAAAATCGTTGATTTCTTCATCATTCTGAGACGACCGTTGCTGATCCGGTCAAGGAAGTGGTGTAAATATATACGAATAGATTCTAGACCCGGCTCCTTTTTGGAAATCCTATGTAGGAGCAGGAGAGACCTGATCCCGCCCGTGCTGAGCGGTTGGTCAGGCACGGCAGGTCGTATCCTAGTAGGCACCTCAGAGGTGCTATAGAGGGTCCGAGAGAGGTGAAGAAGTACATAGACTAGGGCACGAGACAAAACATCAGATATCATGAGTGGGAAGAATAACTGACCTGCAAATGAAATTAGTGAACAGCTCGAGCTGGTGCGGCGGGAATATCACTGCACAGGCAAATAAGTTCAGGAAGTCTTGCCGAATTCATACCGTAACGTAAGCACCTCATCCTGGCAGGATGTCAGGAGGTGCAAGTGTGTAAGTCGGTGATGAGGCACAGTACGTCAAAGAGCCATAATGGAAACATCAGAGGTTAGCCTTGCCGAGGAGGACCACAGTGGGCAGCACGCCTGCTGAAAACATCACTATCCAGCTCAATCAAGCGGAGACCCCCGACGGTGAGTTCAGTTAAAAACCACCGCTTGCCGGCCAAGCATGCTCGACCTTCCGCAGCGTGGCAGAACAACCGCTTCGGATAAAAAGATAATGATAACGAGTTGAGTTACTTGAGTGACTTAGTAGCCTCTTTATTTTCATGAGCTTCGTCACGCACTGGGGTAACACTCGGTAGAAAAGTTTACCGCAAGTCTGCAAATGGATTTCCGATGGCAACGCAGCGGGTCCAAATTCTGCGGCTCACCAGGACAAAGTAGCAGACCAGGAGGAAGACTCCGCGGATGCTTTGCAGGATCCAGGAAAGGTCAGGGACGACTTCATGAAATTAGACCCTGAGGGACTGGGACCGCCCCTCCACACAACACTATGACGGATGCATGACTACAACCGTAGATAACAACAACAATAACAACAAAAGAAAGATTTGGTAACGTGATTCAAATATTCTTCAGAGGTTGTTATTTACATATACACTCCAGTTAACTTGCTGCCTTAATATACTGGTTTAATGGATGCCAACAGTACCAGTGTGTAGTAAGTGTGGAAAAAGTGGTTCACTTTGCGAGCAAACGGCATGCAACGTGCATTCTTATCATAACGGTAGTAAAAGAAAAATAACTTTTGTATTTGGGATTCCAAATATCTTGGCAGACTCCCAGGAGCTTTGGGCTGAGGATCCACTTTGCTCTCAAATGTTGTAGCCTAATTTTCATCCTCGTGAAGTGTGGTAACCAATATGAGTTAACGCAGCTAAAATTCATTCACCTACAACGTGTGAGGCAAACAAAACTTCCCACCACAGTCATGCAGTGTGGTAACCAAAGTTCCTCACCAGTGTCGTGTGGTATGGTAACCAAGGTGTTGTCTCGTGAGACATCAATAGTTCCAGCCCGCCTCCTTCAGCGAGACCACGGGGCTCGGTGTTGTTCTAAGAGGACGTCTGTCGTCGCCGCCCTGAAAGTAAGGAGTGTCTAACCTCTTCCCAGGCCGACCTCTTCTGGACCTCTCCTGTGCTAGAGGTTCTCTTTTCTTTATTTCTCCTCCAACCCCCCCCCCCATTCTCGAACACTCATCAGAAGGAAGTGGTCTGGATGGGTTGGGATTCATGAGAGGGGACTGGGTTGGATGAGGATGGGATTTATCAGAAGGGATTGTATTGGGTGAGACGGGATTTATCAGAGGGTAATGGACTGGAGTGGGATGGGTTCATCAGAGGGGAGTGGCCTGCGTGGGGATGTGGTAAATAAATGGTAAGGGACCTCAGCCAAGAGAGGTGGGGGAGACAAGTGAAGGGCGATATCGGCTGTAGGACGTCGTTCTCAGCAAGTCCTTAAATGTTCACCAGGTCTTCAGGCTGCACGAACTTCACGCATGCCATGTGCCAACACCGCTGGACGAAGGGCTGCAGGTGACTAAACTTTACGGCAGAACGAGCGCCAGCCACTTCCTCCATGTACGCCCTTCATGCCTCTCCTGTGCAGGACAGGTGTGAAGGGGACGCAATAGCGAGAATGGTCATGGAAGGAGTGGCTGGAGTTCGTTGTAATGTAAAGTTCGGTCATCTTGCCGTCCTTCGTCCAGATGTGTTGGCACAGAGGCGCGCGTGAATACTTTCAGCGAGAAGACCTGCTGACAAGTAGGTTTTGAAGGTGTTGCAGCTCCTCACCTCTTTTCCTCCCGCACAACCCTGCCTCCCCGCTCCTCTAGTCACTCTTCTACCCACCAACGTCTCACGAGTCAGATGGCCAGTGACCACAACCCGGGACATCTGCGGAGCTGCCTTTCCGCTTGTATGATAGCAGTCCAGCCAGATATGTTTTCTAAAGGGGACTTATAAAATTTTTCCGTCCACAAGGATACCTCTGCATTGAAACTATTACACGCAAACACGAGTTCGACTTCAGTGCGATTTGACTGAGGTCAGTAGGACACGTTACTGGGTGGACATCCTGAGATACGACGATAGGTGGTGATGGAGGACCTGGTGGCTCGACCAGAAGACGAGAGATGTTGACGGGGACCTGGTTGCACCACCGGAACCTTGGTTGCCGCCCGTCCCGCGTCTAAAGCTCCAACACCAAACACTGACTCTTATAACAATGCTGATAAGAATTCAGCTCACAAGGTGATCCTGGATGCTAATGACACAGCTGCCTCGTTCCTTAACTCCGGAGAGAGTGCGCCGTTAAGGTGATGTAGTAAGGCGTCCTGGACATAAACACGGTATGTTTACACGAGACATGGGACAGACGGCAGAGGGAGAGGGGGACGCTATAGGAGACAACGCCGTGAAAGATGGAATTTATTTGACAGCGGTAACTACTAAGGTGCATCTGGTTCCAACTGTTGCTGCAGTATGAACGCAAGGCACACGTCCGAGACATGTTACATCAGGCAACCATGTGGAGGGATTTTGAATAAAAGTGAAAACCTTATCTTCGAGCAGAGCAAAGGAAAACGAAACTAAAGGACGACGTAATGAGTAGTTGAGTGCCTGTTGAATTGAAAACTTGCTTCGACGAGCCAAGATTGAAATGCCTTAACAGTGCTTAGTGATATAAGCGTTTCTGGTGTATTTGGCTTAAATGACTGTGGATCTTTAAATGGTTCATAATAGGAGGTTGAATAATATAATGACACAGACAGTCCTTACATAGCTAGCACGTCTTCAAAGACGCAGATTTGCCAAGACGTGACATACAATCCCTCCCAGACCCCAGGAGATACGGTGGTTTGCCCTGTTATAACGTGGTTCACTAAGCCAAACTTATGCTTTGCTTCCCCTGTATCCTTATTCCTAACTAAAACTATACAAAATTGATATCATGAGACTCAAGACTATAATTCACATGTAGGTGCAGAGGTGACATTAAAAAAGTCCAACTACAAGAAGCTTGAGTTACTCACAAACTGGGTGGGGCTTTGAAATATGTACAATGCAGAAGATATTCACAGACCAAAATTACGCCAATGTAGGTGTCATGCAACGTAACCAAACCTATCGCAGGGGTAACGCAATGCAACCTAACCAAACACAACCCACCCTAACTAAACAAAACCTCGCTTAATTTAGCAGTAACGTGACCTAAACTAGCGTAGCAATGATCCAGCCATAACATATCGTACCCATAAACACTTACCTTATTATGGAGGATATAACTCTGCATCAGTCTGCCGACCATTGCATCGTCGATTTCAACAATCGAGCTAACTCCTCCAGTCTTATCCTTCTTGGTCACAATAATACACCAGTACCTGGAGGTGAAAGTTATATCAATCGATCATAGTAAATTCTTATATGTCCTTAAATGACGTACTACATAAAAAAAAAAAGTGTTTTTGTAATGTTGAGAGGTACATTCAAAGGTCAGTGTGTTGGGAGACAAATTGTGATTTACACCTACACTTGAGACACGTTGGTCAGGCCCGATGAGAGGTAGTCGGGGGCAAGGGGGTCGCTCCTCAGGGCCCGAGACCCTCTTTTGTTTTCAAATATCCCTAATCAAAGAAAAGATTCACGTCCTTACTTCCTCATCGATACACAGTACACGGAATACATCACAGCGCGCGCCACTCGGGTGCCCCTGCCACCTCCTCTGTGCTGCTGCTGGCGCCGGACGAGAGTGAAGGGCAAGGCGAGTCACAG
The DNA here is from genome assembly GCA_038088735.1 of Panulirus argus. Classification (NCBI taxonomy): domain Eukaryota; kingdom Metazoa; phylum Arthropoda; class Malacostraca; order Decapoda; family Palinuridae; genus Panulirus; species Panulirus argus. Next base: position 2,903 of record JAYMFT010097437.1, on the reverse strand, counting down.
TGAGAGGTAAACACCTCCCTCACCACTCCACCTGTTGACCAGTCTCTGCAGCGTGACACTCAGCCTTCCCTTCCCGATTGTCTCCGCAGTAGTGCACCCTACCGATCAACGTCCCACCCGAGGAATAGTTATTCAGTACAGTGGCAAGAAAGAGAAAAATATATATATTTCTATTTTACATACGTTATGGATATGTGTTGTTTAAATGGTATTTTACATTTGTGGCTCGGGCTAAGAACGGTTACTGGTGTGATTTTTGCTTTGTTGACGAGCTCATTTTTGCCCAAATTTTGGATCATCTTTCAGGATGATATTTAATTCTTCAAAACAAGAGAACGAGGCAACCTTACGAGGTCGTTTGCCCCGGGGCCTTTACTGGCTGCCGACGCCCCTGCTGGTGGTCTGCGGCATTACAGCGCTGTCCCAAAATATTTCTTTGTGTGTCTTTTTGTCTACAAAGTTTAAATGAAGTCAAGAAGATTCGACTCATAACCGGCGCCTACGAAAATCATGCTCAAATCAAAGTGACCAAAGTCCTACGGCTATCATTAGGCTGTATTCTACATCAGTACAAATGAATAATGTGTTCTGTAAAATGCATGTATATTCTTTTAACAAATACTTACGTGAGTCTTGATACCTTTAAACCAGATCAGGTGCTCATTCTTAGAATCAGAATGTATATAGACGTCAACAGAAAAGAAATAGAACCTGACACGAAAGAAATGAAAAGAGGAAAACGTAACAGACAGAAAAACGGTCCGACAGCACATGTAAACTACTTAAACACATTTGAATCTCACATTTATATACGTAAACATATTCAGGACTGTTGGTATGTACAGACATATGGTATTGTTCTCATGACGTCTAATACTCTATACGTTGTGGAACTTATCAGTACGGAACAGAAACATTACTTGGGCGTGGAGAGCAAGCATGGGACTTGCGCACGCAACCTGGCCGGGAACTCTTCCCTGTCTGTCTCTTTCTGAACATTTATGAGAACTTATTCAAAAGGTCCTACAACGAGCTCATAAGCCAAGCAAAATGACAACAGCCGTTTTTTGTCCACATTACAATTGTACGAAATTGAAATACCAAAAATTCCTTTTACAACTGTAAAGTACCAAAGATATCCGAAATTTAAGAGTCATTTCTCAATCGTTCTTAAGGTATCAAACGTTCAGGTATGGAGAAAAACCAAACACATGATCTATATGACCAAATGAGAGTCTAAAGTTGCTTTGTGGGATTTATGTCTGGCAATCAGTTCATGACAAAAAATATCAATTATTATTCTTTTTATTATTTTGGATATTCTTGATATGCTAGTCGTATATGAAAACGAATATGCACTTTATTCGTGTTCATACGCCTCCACGTTTGTACAGTTAGGGTCTGTAAAATGCTATCTGCTGGTTGTGTGAGCCTGATGAGATTTGACCGGCGTAGACCCCGATGCTCATGTATGTGAGACGAAGGGTATTCGATTCTCGCAGTCGAATAGTCATTTCCCTATTGGGGGCGACCATAAGGACCCGGGTTCGAACCCAGGCTGTTGGAGGGCTGTGTCTGATATATATATACGTATATATATATATATTTGTATATATAAATATGCGAATATATATAACATCCTTGAGAATTCTGTTAGTGTCAAGAATTTTGTTTTAAAGAAAATATCAGCTGAAAAATAATTGTGTATCTTTCACACCAAGAGCTGACTAATAGCAAAGCAGGATATCCGTCAACGTAAGGAGATCAGAGGGGTAGCAAGTGGCAGCGCTGGTGCAGAAGGACAGAGGCTCCTCCCATTGGGATTGGGTACGGCGCGCGGCCCGGATATCAACACACAGAGGGAAGGGTCTACTGAGTACACCAGAATATGTCTTCCGCTTTGTGTGAGGTAACGTATTGCTGTCTGGTGCTCCTCCCATCATGATTGATTGAGAAATAATGAGGGTAATGTGGAGTATTCCCAAATGAGGGCAGCACTGAGGTAAGAGATGATCCAATGTTGCCAGCCACGCCCAAGCTACTGGGACTTACGGGGCGCGTGTTCTCATGTGAGTCAGGAAGTAGGGGGAGGGGTAACGTGCGGTGACGGGGGTGTAGTCTTCACAGTCTGTGGTTTGATGTCAACGACAACAATGGTCTCGTGATTCTTGAGAGGATAAGCTCTCTAGGGGAAGGAGGGTGAATTCCTGGAGGAGGAGGCAGGGAGGGTATGGTCCGCGAAAGGAAGGGAGGGTATGATATACAGGGGAGAGGAAGGGAGGTGTATGTTCCATGAAAGTGAGGAAAGGAGGGCGTGCTCCACTAGGGGAGGGAGGAAAGCTATGGTTCACGAAAGGGAATGAGGGAGGGTATAGTCTGCGATGGAGAGTATGTATAGGAGTATATGGGAGATAGATGATGGAAGACCTGATGGTCTATGGCGAGGCGAGGTAATATAATGAAGGACGGCAACAGGATCCTAAATTATTAGATGGAGACAGAACAGTAAAGAAGATGGCATCTCCCTATCCACCATTTCCTCCGGTGCATCTGTTGGAAGGAAGACAGCGAATGAGAAGCACTATGCAGTGTGGAGAGAGTAGACTGAAATGGAAATTATATAGCAAAGCGTGAAAAGACAAAAAATGCAGTTGAATTTCATGTACCGTATATAACTTTTTTCTTCTTGGGCAGATTGATAACCGATAATTGATATCATTAGAGTATCTGTCTTGCCGTGATATAAAGATATCGTTAGACAATAAACTCAGACTTGGACAGGATATCTCAGTGGGATACACAAAATCAAGTTAAGATTAATGCCTTCAAGACCCAATTTCTTCCTATCTCTCTATCGAAAACTCCTCACAACTCTCGTATCTCCTTTGACGGTTCTGTAATTC
>JAYMFT010097427.1:0-13855 GCA_038088735.1 Panulirus argus | reverse complement strand
GTGCTGAGGGTCTGCTGAGTCAGGAGTGTCAGCATGGGCCCAAACACAAAACTTTCAGAAATTGGACTGGGGATTAGAGTGATTGCAACCGGTCAGCTATTAAGAGACTGTGGGTTGGCGGATTTGGGTAGTGGAGTGACATACGCTGTCTTGCAAACTGTGGGGCGTTTAGATTGTTGAATGAGGCGCTAGTTATGGTGGTCAGCGGTGTAGCTAATTCATGGAAGAATTCCTTGCACAATATCACCGGAAGATCTGTGGGTTCGGTTGAACGTGTGGTTTTAAGGCGGTCAGCTACTTGATGTGCTCCTACTGTGTTAGGGGGAGACGGGGTTGGTTGGTATGCTGGGAGGGTGGCGGCTGATGTCGAGTTGTGTGTAGTGTTACCGTCTTCTGGGGAGAGAGTGTTGGTCGGCCTGGCTGCAGGTCTCATAACACTTCTCCCACATGATCTCAACATCATCTTCACTGGTCACCTCAGTCCAGTGATGACGTGTTACCCGCCAACCGAAATTTCTCTTCGCTGAGTTAGTAAGTGTCCGCAAAGTTTTGGTGACTGTCCGCTTGTGTTGGGAGATCGTGGCGGCGGGGACCACAACACTGATTAATGAGTACTGCGTCCGAGATGGGGAGAGGCTTGGGTGGTAGGTGGTGGTCAGCCACGCTCGTAAGAATCAAGTCAAGGGTGTTTTGACCATGTGTGTTGCGGAAATTGAATCATCTGAGATAGATGTAGTTCTTCTTGTTGGATGGTGGGGTCAATCTCATTAAAATAACAACGTATGACAAGTTTAGAACAAGGGTACCTCGTCCTGAGTGTATTAGGTGTGTAGGTCAGGTGTCGTACAAGTGCCTCCCTAGTTGGGGAGGGCGGCGGTTGGTAGACTACACAGCAAATGATGGTGTTGGTTTGGCGTGTGTGTAATGTGGGCGGAACCTTAACCCATAACACCTCCAGACTCTCAGGCACGTTAACTGTCAACGGGGTTGGACGTAAGTCTTTATGGCAAAAGATTGCCACATTTGCCTCACGCGACACTTGCCAGATGCATCTGGTGACGTTCGATAGTAACAGAGTCGGCAGGTTGTACCACTTCCTTGGAACATCAAAATGTTTCAAGCGTTTAATTTCAACGTCTTCTGCTGGTGTGCGTAGCCTTCTCCTGGTATCTAATGTTTCACTTGCTTCCTCATGATTGTGCTTGCGCTTACCTCTGCCGTGAACTTTATTCAGCGACTGTAACTTCTGACAAACTCAGGTGTCGGGATAAACGTTACCCTTCTTCAGACGATAAAGCTGTGTGCTGGTGCAGGTCAGTGTCGCGCTGTTGTTTATATTACGCGACCGCAGCCATAGGCACCGTGGGTATTATAGTACGGGGGTACCTAGTGACAGCACTAAGATCCCGATTCCTCTATCAAGGAATAAAGAATTAAAACAAAAACTAAAACTTACTTCTTAGGCTTTAATAAGCCCCTTTGTTATATTTATATGTACTCGCGACATTTGCCAGATGCTTCTGGTATTATTGTACAGGGGTACCTAGTGGCAGTACTAGGATGCCAATTCCTCTATCAAGGAATAAAGTACTGAAACTGAAACTGAAAACTGACTCAGTCACTTTTCCCTGTTCACCGTCAACTTACCGATATCTCTCAATACGATAATCGTTGATAGTTGACGATCTTGTGTGAAGACAAGAGTTTCAATCAAATATAATCCAAATATCCAGCTGGGCAGGAGGTGTGTGTGTGTGTGTGTGTCTGATCACACTGACTTTTGGCAGCTCGGGAGCGCCACCAACACACGTCTGTAAGCCTCGAGGGGTTGACTGTGTGCTTGTATGCTTTGTGTGACTTAATGTGTGAGCGAGTGTGCACGTGGACACGTGTGTGTATGTTTGTTTATAAACATGCTTGTACCGTGTAGTCTACTCAAACCCGTGTCCACCACTGTATTCCTTCACATCATCATTCACGTGCTGAGGGAGTCCGGCCGAGTGAGATCATTCACGCAAATATCGAAATGATTTTCTCCGCCCATTCCTTTGTTTGTATCTACATCTGTGGAATTCCTTCTCATTTTCATGTGTAAATCAGTACCCATTTCCAAGATGCTGTAGTTTATTCACCATTGTATTTTAAAAGGAACCAAAATATCTACCAAGAGGTTTTTACTTTTCCAGAAAGACCGAGTGAAACTACCGCTTGGATGGCCATAACTGCTGGTTATTATCTGAGCTCACTTGGCCCCGCCCACCTCGAGGACAACACAAATCTCTCATCTCCCCACAACTGGCGTGAGGCTGGAGGCAAGACACAGCTGCACTACTGTTGCTGACTGATGTGTTGCTTTTGACCTGATGTTACACTGAAATGAACAAGATGATGAGAACACTTGTGTCGTCATGTTAAACTTCTTCTCTTTCGTAATCGCGGGAAAATCAGAACTCGTGATTTAGCCTAATAGAATTGGAATATCAAATGAAGTGAGTGTACATTAGAAAAGTTTAGTTACCCGAACTTCAAGTGATACAAAAATCTGTGAAGTTTTGGACCTGACTTTCTTGTAAAGTTTACTGTTGATTAACAATGTGGTGACAATGTCTTAATCTCTAGTGACTGGTGGACAGGATGATGGAAATATTGCTGCATACTCTGAATGGGGAACAACAGACTGAAAATACTGCAGTATATGAAATCTTGAAGAATACTTATAGATTTTGTTACATTTAATGACAAGTGAATAAGTCTGTGGAACAACTGGGAGAAAGTATTGTTGAAATATTACTTTACATAATGATCAGTGGCCGATATGTGGAAATAGTTGAAAAAATAGTGATTGTTATGATTAGCAAACAATACATGAAAATATTGCAAGACTGAGTGATGATAAATTGCTTATAATCAATATTATTTAACAAAAATACATCCAGTATTGAGATATAGTGTGACTGGTTAGAAAATCTGTGATTGATTTCTCAAAGTTCTAAAGTTCTCGTCAGTAATGGCTTGAGAGTTCTCACACCTGGACACCTAGCGGGCAGCGTAAGTACCATAAGTTCTCACCGAATGTTTATTGATTATGTCGCAACTAATTATAGTTTATATTTCAAGCACTGGTTGGAGTTCATGTTTCAACTGATTTTACGTGTCGACCATTGTCTGGTGATCATATTTCAAAACCGTTTACCTTCCCTGCGTCAGTTGATGGTAAGAGTGTAGTTCAACGTCGTCTCTTTACAAAGATAGGAATATAGACAGTCACATCCTACCGTATCATTTACTTAACACATAATTGTAAAACTGGCCAAAAGTTACTCCTCCCGTAGACTTGATGAGGCGGCGTGCATTCTCAGTCGTTATAAGTAACACCTAATCGATTTTATCTTCGGTTGATGGATTATTTTTCTACCGTAATTCGTCTAGTTAGTCAGTATTAAATCTTTCACAGAAATGGTACAAAACAATATGTTTGTCTGGTTGCACCTGACGGTCAGCTCGATTATGCCTTCACCACACATAGCCGCTCCAAATCTACAAAGTTCCACATCAGTGATATGTTCATACAGTAACTCTTAAGGAAAGGTAAATGTCGCCTCTCGGATATGTTAGGTAAGGTTTTCTTGGATTTTGTTGACTGATGTCAAATGGTCTCACTGCTTTACAGTATTTAGTCCCATATTTTCCCTCAATTTACTGCTTTACCCATTTACTAGATACTTATTTTCGTTGTATGGAAAAATATGAATACAAATTGTTTCGTATAGTTCTCTCACATCATACTAAATATACTCTATCGAGTTCAGTCATGAAAAATGGAACAGACAAAAAGCAAAATGATACTGAATTTTCCACCCACTGAAGAAACAGATGCTATGTTTAGCACGAGTCATATAAGGAGAACTTTTTCTTGCCTATGAGGCTAAGTTAGCATTACATCATGATCCTTTTTTTTTTCTGTACATTCACTGACTTAGCATTTACGTATAATTGCTTTCGCTTTGGTTTTTACTTTTCACTGGCGCCATATGATACATATACATTTTTACTCTAGAACCTTAGCTTGACATCTAAAGTTGATCACATGTCCTCACTGTACGATCCTGTCACACTGTCAGAGCCACTTTGCTCCTTGTAAATAGCATGTCAGTGAGATTCGTTTTGTAGATAAAGACGATTCGAAGACCCTACTGTAACTCCTGTACCGTGATGTGTTGGCTTCTAATGCTTGGCTCTTTGGCAGGGCCGATAGATTGTCTTTTGACACATTACATATACAGAGTTTCTGACACGACAGGCCCAAAGTTCCTTGCTCGGCAGATACAAAGTTCTTTTCTTAACACTGCAGGTACGTAGAGTTTTTAACACGGCTGACTTTTGAAAAGTTTTTAACACAATAGACACAAGGAGCTTTTGACACGGCAGATACATCAGAGTTTTTGGCAAAGCAGATATAGAGATATGATACTGCAAACACGCAAGGTTTCCCCTAAGACATGATCGACCTCTCTAATGAGAGATGATTCGATATATCTTCTTTCAAGTTATATCTGCTCTATATTGCCAACTCCAGTGTTGCTAGCTTACAAAACAACAGTCATTACTCCCCCCGCTTCTCTCTCTCTCTCCCTCTTACAGCTGGGAAGGGTTCACATTTTCCTGATACAATTACTCACAAAATGTTTTAGCCACGATTTGCATGAAGTTGTGCCTTTTTGTTGTTATTGTTGCCATTCCTAGCAAGGAGACTCCTTCAACTTGTACCGTTTTCTCTAGGTTAATCCATTTTCGGAACTGTTCCTCACCATTTCTGTCAGGCTGACGTCTGATCTTACAATCATTCTTAGTTACTTTCTCAAGATCATCATTCATAGTAGACTAAACTTCATTCATTATCATACCTACCAAGCGAACTCCAGAGACCCATTTTCCCTACCAGGTCAGTCCCGAAGAAGTAAACCTGTTTGATCTTTCGATCTTGCAACGCTCAACCCTTGACCTAACCAATCCGACTAGGCTCTATCATCCTTGACGTAATCATTCCTCCCAGGAGTCCCTACAAGGCTCAATAACCCTTGACCTAACCATTCCTACCAGGCTCAACAACTCAGCCTTCCCATTCCTTTCAGGTCGAACCCTTGCCTTAATCACACCATAGAATCTGAGACCTACGAGTCTCAACCCTTGATAAAACAACCCCATTATTAAGTAATCTTTACATGGAATTCTTTGAAACAAAATTACTAAGAGATATCTAACCCTCTAAGGCAATTTGGTTCTGGCATGTAGATGATGTTCTCTGTGTTTGGTCAGCGAAAGAAAATTTACAAACATTTCTCCCTTTCCTTAACAATTCAGTACCTTCTGTCAAATTTACTGTGGAAGTGGAAAATAATGGTATGTTACTATGTTTAGATTGCATGATCCAAAGGGTTAGAAACATGTTTAAGTATAGCACACACAGAAAACCCACCAATGCTTGCTCTTATATTCATTATTACTCAGATCAACTTGACAAAGTTGAACTATCATCATTCCAATCGATGTTCCTTTGGGCATTACGTATATGCAGTCCGGAATTTATTGATGATGAGTTTAAAAAGATATATTCTATTGGATCCAGGTTAAAGTGTCCTAGATCTTTCATTGATAAATTCCTTAAGTTGGCAAAGAAATAATTTTAAAGCGTTAAACCCAAACCTTCCCTTAATACCAAAAATCTTTTAGTTCTCCCTTTTAGTGATAATTTTACATTACTTCCCAGTTTGCTTAAATCCTTTAATGTAAGTGTAGCCTTCAGCAATAACAATACTATAAAGAACATCTTAATCAAAAACTCACCACAAAATTCTGCAGGCTGTGTATACAGAATCTCTTGTAAAAGCTGTAACATGTTTTATGTTGAGGAGACAGGTTAGGCTCTTTATGTTAGACTTAAGCAACATCAATACAGTATAAGAACAGGTCAAGAATCAAATGCTTTGTTTAATCATGTTAAAAATTATGACCATTGTATTGACTGGAATAATGCTAATTCAGTTATTAACTGTAACTCCTTTACCACGAGAAATATCGAATCTTCTATTATTGAATACCAAAAGAACTGTAACATTAATATCGGTGAAGGTCTATACAAACTAGATAGCTTTGTCGTAGGCAAAATTTGTAAACAGTTCCCTGTCCTGTCCACATAATAAATATCTTATGACAGACATGACATCAGACCCGAACACCACCATCCGGTAACGCTTGTTTACCAATGGCGTCTTAGCTACGTCTCTTCCTTGTATATCATCTGAATGTTCTACGTCTTCTATCTCATTTTTGTATCTCCCTTGACGATGTGATCATTACACGAAAGTGCACTTGGGAACTTATCATAGCGCATAGAAATAAGGGAAAACACTAAAAATGAACAATTAACAATATTAAGAAGGATAGTATGATTAACAAACTAAATACAGCACATGAAAACAGAAAAATAGAAAAACTTACAGCTGAGGAAAAACACACAAGAACAATATTCCATGAGGTAGGAATATAGAAAATCCATCACTAAATATATAAAGTAGGTCAAGTAAGACCTGACCTCAGCTTCGCATCTCGGAATCAATATATAACCTTTAGGAATTCTAACACCTCACAGAGGTGTTGTGAATAACCGTAATAACAACCCCCAAGTGTACTTTAGCTGTATTGGGACGTCTGTAATATCATAAAAATTTGTGCTCAAAATAATTTCTTTCTTTCGTAATAAGAATGTGTAGTTCATCGCATGTGTATATTTATCAAATACATTCCCTTCCTTCTCAGGGCCAATGCGCGATGGCTGCGAGGTACTGTAAAGCAATTCGTCAACACTCGAGGTGTCGGTACTAGGAAATCATAATAATACAAATAGTTTGGTTTCTGTTTTCATGGTATACTTTTTTTCTTGTTTCTGAGAATTTTTTTTTTCCCCGAGGACGATTCATCTGATAGCAGAGCGGAACCGATGAATTTGTGATCATGCCGTGAAAATATGAAGGAAATATAGAGACTGGTATGTGGCGTGTAACTTATAAGCTCGCACGGAATACTTAGATATATATGTTTTCATATTTTTCCCTTTTTTTAATGGTAGCCGAGATGGCACAGGGGACTGTATGACATAATTATAGCCATCACTGATTCGGCCTCGTTCTCTTTATTATATATACAGTGTATATTTTTCTATCTATCTATCTTTCTCTCTCTCTGTCTATCTATCTATCTATCTATCTATCTATCTATCTATCTATCTATCTATCTATATATATATATATATATATATATATAAATTTTTTTCTTTATTTCTTATACTAGTTCTCTGTTTCCTGCGTCAGAAGGTTGCACCAGGAAAGGCGAGAAACGGTCTCATTCACATCCACTCTCTGTCTGTCATGTGTAGTGCACCGAAACGTCAGTCCCATATTCTTTTTTTTTTCTTTTTATTTTGAAGGCTCCAATCACGGACAGAAGTCCACATCAAGGCCGGGCCTTAACTGAAGTATTGAGAGAATTATGAAACGGAAAAAGAAAAGGGAAAGTATTTACGAATTTTAGAGAATGTGAAAACCTGTCTTTTGAAATGTGCAAGGTCATAGTTATTGGGAAAGACATGAGAAGGTAGAAAGTTCCAAAACTTCCACGTGCAGGGAAAGAAGCAGGTATTAAAATGGCCCACCCTTGCTTTGCCGATGGCCCAACAGATCTTACCGTGGCTTTCCCTGGCCTTTTCATATGCCCTGGTTCATTTCACTGAAAGCAAACCTCCTCCTGTATACCGCATCACTCTCAGTTACCCTATCCCGTGCAAGTCATACACCCTTCCGCATTTTTAGGCCTCGAGCACTCAGAAAGTTTTTCACTCCTTTTCATTTCCCACTTGTTCTCCCACTTCTCCTTGTCTTTTCCACTTCTGATACACATACCTTCTTTGTTAACCTCACCTCACTCATCCTCTCCATATATCCAAACCATTTCAGCAAACGCTTTTCAGCTCTCTCATGCATACTCTTCATATTATCACACCTGTCTCTTACCCTATTATTTCTTACTTGATCAGCCATCCTCACACCACATTGTCCTCATTCATTTCATTTCCAACACCATTCACCCTCTTCTGTACTTTTTTATATGTAGCACATGTGTCTCATCCATACAGCGCCGTTGGGACTACTATAACATAAAATATGCTCAGCTTTGCCGAACAAATGTGACCTCTCTTTCCACATATTCCTCAGTGCTCCGAGGACCCACATCACCTAACCCAACCTATAGATCGTTTCAGTTCCTATGGGTCCATTCGCTGCCATCTCCACTTCAAGGTATCTGAGACACTTCATTTCCTTCAAGGTCTCTTCATGTAAACTCACACCCCAACTAACCTGTCGCTTTGCACTGTTAAACCAACCAACTTTTCTTTTAGTCTTATTCATTCTCGGTTTTCTCCTTTCATACCCTTCCAAATTTAGACATCAACTTCTGCAGTTTTTCCCTCGAATCTGCCACCAAAGCAGCGTCTTCAGCAAGCAGTAACTAACTTATCCCCCCCCAACCCTTTCAGACTGCAGACCACCTTACTCCAAAACCTTCGTATTTACCTCCCTCACCACCCAATATATAAACAGATTAAACAACCATGGTGACATCACACAACATTGCCAAAGACTCAGCTGCACCATAAACGTTACATACAAATAATTCTATTCTTGTAAGCATTTCTCACACAAGTTCTTTAAAGCAAACGCCTGATCCACACGTCCTCTACCACTCCAGACACCACATTGCTACTCCCCATTCTTAATGTCCTTTGTATCAAGAAATGATTACGTAATGGAAGCTCATACTTTTAAAGCTTACCATTTCATAGGACTGATACAACTCTAAAATGCAACATGAGCGGGTTTATGTTTGAACTATGCATTTTTGTTTTTGCAAGCTTAAAACCGCATATCATATCATCTCTCTAGATTCTTCTCTGCTTATGATCTCTAATCGGCTTCGGTCTCTTCAACAAGCCTCTTGTTGAATCAAGGATCATACACACCCGGGAAAAATTGCTCTCATTCACATAAGTATTACCTTTGCAGGATTTATATGCAACGTATTTGAATGTGACGAGTTTTCTACATGTAATGGATTTCTTTTTTCTTTTAATTCCTATTTTCACCTAACATTTTATGTAAAACTTATTCCCATGATCAACGCGCCTCCTATGTATAAATATCACACATCGACATCTAAAGCAGTATGTTTAAGGTACGTAGGTCATCGACATCGACACATAGGCAGACGAATAAATGAGAGAGAGGGAGAGAGAGAGCACGTATTATTTCTTGAAAACCTTGAAATAATTATACAGACATACGAAATGCCTTTGACAGAGTGTGGACAAACGACCTACAGTATAAACAACTACAACTAGGCCTACCAAGTATCACAGTAAGTCAACAGTGTAACTCTCTAAACCAACGCGCCACCGTAATCATCATCAACTCTACTCCGTTACCCAGATTCTCTCTCATAAGCGGGGTCCCCAAGAGCAGTGTCGTATCACCAACGCTATTCACAGCTTAACACAGCTGACATTCCTTTACCAAATGATGCCATGAGTATGGACATCCACATGTCGATGAAGCCAGTCACACAGGTGTCCTGAACAATTCACTCCCAGATCAAAATCGTTTAGTACCATCAGAGGCAACCAGACTAAACAGATTCGAAAAGGACTAGAAGAGAAAAACAAACATAGGCAAATCTACTATGAGGGCGTTAGGAAGAATAAAACCCAACGATATAGTCATAAGAGGTAACGAGATAGCACATAATAAGTGCTGCAGAACCCATGGTCACACACTAACATCAAGGAGTTTGATAGCAGATCATATCAACAAGAGATTTGCACAAGGAAAAGCGGCGCTGACCAGTCTGTGCAGATTCTGGCTCCTTCTAGAGAACTAAAAGCTACACGCAGTCAAGGCCATGATAAGACCTGTCCTAACCTACACACCAACAACTAATGTTCCTCGCCTCCAAATCACACAAGCTGAAGTTACAGGACAGAAAATAGGGCTCTACGATTTATCATAAATGAAAATTATCCCTACATAGATATCATTGTAGAACAGCACGAACGATTAAAGATTACACCAGTCAGTTCATACCCAAGAGAAGCAGCGCTGAAAGTATGGCTGAAGCTTGAAGACAACGATGATACAAACTACAGACAAATCCGAAATCTGGACAACAGTACAAACATGGAACACCCTTGGTTCCCCGGAAAACTTAAAACACCCAGGGAGACTCCAGTCATCCATCGATGTACACGATGAATAATGTTAAGCTCAGTAAATCTCTTCAGGAAAACAAAATACGAATATAATTTCAGCCAGCCGGGGGTATATACGTAAATAGGGAATCAAAAACACACTTCCAGGAGATCGTCGTCAGGCATCGAGAACCTCACACCATACTCCTGTACATACTTTAATCTTCGCTTCCATTTCACACTATCCCCTCCCTGTTCCCCCTCTTCTTCCTCTCCTCTAATCACCCCATTATAAAGAAATATTTCTTAAAGGTCGTAAGATAACTATTCTCCCATTCCTCTTTTCTTGCTGGCAACATATTATTGAAGTTCATCTGAAGTCTATTATACTTGCTAAATATCACATCAAACATTTTATATGAATTTACATATGTTAATGTATGTGCCTATGTGGTTATATGTATGTATGAAATAGTACCTACATATTTTCTCAACTTAATACTTCTTTACTTATTTTTGTTCATATCTTTACTTAATAACAACCCACATAACACCGACGCAAATATATGCCCCAGCTGAAGCTGCTTCGGTTGAAATGGTAGACCAGTAAGTCTCGACTCCTGTAATTGACTCTCCTAACAACTCAGTGTTTTGTGGTCTCGGTGTTCCAGATGCCCGCTCGAAACATGTTTCCGACTGTCGATTAGATGCGTTCTAGTTGAGAAAAAATTTACGATTTTCATTCAAAAAATAATACCAAAACGTTTATCGAGACTGTCTTACAGACTATCATTTAATGAAAAGTGTTTGCTTGTAATTCAGCGACAATGTGATAGAAAAAAATTACATGCGAATTTGGAAATTCAGTCTCTATCTGATTTTTAGAAAACGTAACTATTCGGTTGTACTTTGTGTAAATCATATTTTCATGAAAGCGTAATGAAGTACAGGAAGATGAATAATGAACAAAAAAAAAAAAAACTTGCGTCATGGGTTTCGAAGTCTCGTTCAGTGATTCACTGTCAGCACAAAATATGTTTATGATGCCACTGAAAGAACAATTGCTTACATCTTCAAATTCATCTAGCATCCTCGGTGTAACTTCTTTATACAAAGTGAGAACGCTAAACTTTTGGCCTCCAATCGCTTGGCCTCCAATCGCTTCACACAAACACATAATATGATATACAAGACCTCAACAACTGATTTTCCACTCTTATCAAATGTCTGTACACACTCGTTATTCGTGTTATGAGGTTATCAGCCATTGTGTTTATATCTACTGCTATGTAAACAGTATTCACAACGTGACACAGAGGGAACACTGCCATAAACGCGCGGCAAAAAACACAATTGTGCAAACACGGACACAGGATACATCCCATGGCGCCGGCGTGCCGGGTGAACTCACACACAGCTGGACGGATGTGCCACACGTACGATATTTGCCCAGCGAAGCGAATGACGTTTAAGAAAGCCAGCGATACACAACAGAAGCATTATGAAACCTGCATACAACGCTTCATACTTACGTTCGTGCGTGTAAACCCCAAGAAGGTAAAACTAGTCACATACACGTTCTTGGAGAAGAGGAAATAGGAAACTGGACATAAGAGGAGTTTATAAGAAACTGGACGAGTAGAAGTAATAAAAGTGGAAAGTTAACTGAAAGGGTTTGAACAGTATCCTCTCTAAGGATAGGATTGCGCCAAGGCATACCTTCACAGAGATGGGAAAGTTTTGGGGTTTGGAAGAGAGACGATACTGATGGGTGAGGAGGAGCTTGTTCAAGAGACGCAATTCCTTATGACACGGGGAGCTATGACAACGGGACTAAACACTTTCCCCGACTGTGGAGGGAGAACCCAGATCCCTACCGTAGACGTGGAAAATACAAGGGGAGGGCGTAGGTGCAGAGGGAGGTGTGTGAATGGCTAGGGAGATCAGATATGGAATCATACGGAGTCAAAGGAAAAGAGACAAGCTTTATCAGTTTGAATGCTGGGTACAGACACATCAGGGGTATGGGCCCAACTACTGAAGCTGATGTCGATGTTTTTCGTCGAGGGCCGGAGAGATATGTACTTGCTGAAGAAGTCAAGTCTTCTCACTTGTATGTGTTTATGTATACGTGAATGATGGTATGTATGAATATAGATATTCGTTTAGGTTGACAGATACATACGTACATATATACTTACGTTCATATATACATATATAAATATGTGTATTTTCAGCCGAATGGCTGCCTGAATTCAATAAATCTTTATTTATTTATATAGTATATATATATCTGTGTGTGTGTGTGTGTGTGTGTGTGTGTGTGTGTGTGTCCAATACCTGTTATCAGAGTTCCTTTTCCATCCCTTCCTATCTGCCTCACACGGACCCCCCCCCCCCCATCACGAACCACCCTCCCTTCCCCCATCTTCTACCATGAACGTCAGAGATGTTCAAAAGATTTTCAAAGGCTTCCGAGTATGCACGGGCCCCGGTGCCTCGCTGGCGCGTTGTCTGTCCCGTGCCAGGTGCACGTCGGGGTGAGGCGGCCACAGCCCACCGCTACGCTTGACAAATTCTTGACTAAAGTATTAGCGAAGGGCCCAAGATGGCCGACTCTCCTTCATCCTCTTGCGCATTTTTTGTTTTGTTTTTGTTTTAAAGATTCTCGCCGAGGAGATTTCTTGTTGTTTATAAGAAATGGATTGATTATTCAGCCATTTTATTTATAAATGAAGTGCATTGGGTGGGTTTGGGACTATTTGTCTCTTATGAATAATAATATTTCCAATTCTTACCCCTTCCGAATACGGGAAATACAGTGGATGGATTTGAATCATCCACCCAATAGAAGTAACATACATTGCCCATCTCTCCTTCATGGACCATTTACTACGTTCGTGAAACAAATAGGAATACTTAGAGGCTAGAGAAAGCAGTGCATTGTAGAGCTATAGTCTCTTTCTTAGCATTGTCGTCGTGTGTGTGTGTGTGTGTGTGTGTAAGAAGGAAGATTTCCATCGTGAACTTTACCTTATAAACCTTATAATGGACGTTATCAGTGCGCTGTTGTACTTGCAGGCGAGTTCCTTCTTCAAATAGTTTTTATTTATAAAAAACAGTGCTTTTACTTTAGTCTTTTACTTCCTGGGAAGAAAAGTGTTTCCTTCTCTCTCTCTCTCTCTCTCTCTCTCTCTCTCTCTCTCTCTCTCTCTCTCTCTCTCCTTTCACCATAACTTGAACTACACAGTTCCACATCGGTGTACTAATACGAGCAACGTTATAATGATGTCCCGAAAGAATCGTTCTCTGAAAATCAGAATTACATATTTAGATTTATCTTGTAATTTGAGAATTATCATTGTGGTGTAATGTCTCCCCCTGTCACAGGAAATGATTTTCTATTTCCTTTAGTCTTAAAGTGAAACAACATTTAGCTCACTGCGTTCAAATAAACAAAGAGATGATGAAACAATATTGTTATCCATATGTCCAAATTCAGACGACAGATATTTTCATGTTTTCAAACAGTGGAAACCTATATGTACATTCATAATCCTT
>JAYMFT010097416.1:0-10112 GCA_038088735.1 Panulirus argus | reverse complement strand
ATATATATATATATATATATATATATATATATATATATATATATATAAACGTGGAGACTTTGTCACATGATAGAGATGGATTGTCTCATGTGTGAGGGTGAAATTTACATATTCTCTTCTGTGTGTATTGTAAATTTTTTCGGTTTCAGTAGTGAGATACGGCCGAGTGACGGGACTTGTCCCGGGTGCTGAACGTCTTCACAAATCCATAAGGTTTTAAAGCGAGGCGATTTAGTGTAGATAGACCAGAAGAACTGGACCAACCTCCTTTTACTTGACGACCAGACTGATCCAGCTTGCCTCACGTGTCTTTGCATGATAATACAGAAGGTAAACCTTTTTAGTTTGGGAGGCTAGGCCAGGGGCTGAGTGACCTGGCAGGCTAGGCAAGGAGCTGAGTGACCTGGCAGGCTAGGCCAAGGGTTAAGTGACCATGGAGGCTACGCCAGGGGCTGAGTGACCTGGCAGGCTAGGCCAAAGGGCTGAGTGACCTGGGAGGCTTAGACCAGGGGCTGAGTGTTCTACGTTACGTAGTAATACATGGGAAGGACGTGTGACCAAAGAAGGACCTGTAGGGTGCCTGTGAGGAACGTCCCTGTCGAAGGACAGCATTAGCGTGACCTAGTTTCGCTGGAGAGACGGGTCAGTAGGGCAGAAGGGTCCTCCGCACACCCACCGCTATACAGAGGGAGACAGAAACAGTAAAGCAGAACTACGGTTCCTTCCCAGGGCAAAAGCAGGAGCCGGCTGCAGGCAAGGATGAGAGCGTATTCTGGGAAGGTGTTTGAAAGGAGTGATATGGATTTGAAGTGTGTGTGTGGGGAGGAAGATGAGGTCATGTAAATGTGAGGCACAGATGAAAATAACTGCGTGCAAGCGCTTGCAAGGGTAACCCCCCCCCCCGCCCCTTTATGGTTTACCGTACGTTCGGCTCGTGTTAGTTTTTTAAGTGCGTACGGCAGGTCAGTCCAGAGTATTGTGTCCGCAGTGTTCTCAGTTGTGTAGTGTTGCTAGCGTGTGTTTGAGAGGGTGGTCGGTCTCACTGTGTTACCAGTGGTGTTCCGGGGGACGCCATGGAACACGCCGTGTGCGTGTGGAGTGGCAGTTGTGTTGCCAGTGGTGGTACTGGGGAACATCTTGGAACACACACACACACACACACGTGAAGGACGAAAACAGAGGTGTTACACGTCTGTGGACATCGTGATGGCGTCATCACCAAAGTTGCATGCAGTTGCAGGTCAGTACTACTTCTATAACTGTAGAGTAATGGGTATTGTTGCACCGAACTGAGAAAAATGAGACGAAGAAGGGGTCGCTAGATGTAGCCACAGAGTTTAGTCGAAAGAAGACGATGTTTGAAATTGGCAGGAAGGAGAGGATCAGGAGAGAGAGGATCGTGATATGCGTAGATGGTAGGGCGAAGTGGATGGTGGGTGAGGGAGCCAGTCTGCAGAATAATCCGAGTAGCGTTGGAGACTCAGGTGGAGGGAAGAAGAACCCCCGACCTTGGTGTGTTGTCAGGCGGGAGGAGAACACACACACACACACACACACACACACACACACGCAACAATTGACGTTACGAGCCGTAAAGAAATCCCGATGCAGGTGGGTAACGCGTGACCTGGTGTGTGGACCAGGCCACACGTCGTAGGGCAAGTTCTAGACACACACACACAAAAGTTCTTGAATGTAACATGGTTGTCACAGGATATATTAAGTCTTGCGTAGGATGATAATTAACGTAATTTAAGGAGATTAACGATAATCAGGGTGAAGCATAAGGTGTGGATTGATGGAGGGCGTGGCTCTCTCCCAAGGAAATCTCTTTTCCCATAGACAGTGACGAACGAGGAGACGGAAGATAAGCAAACGCGCGGACGGTTTGGGCGCATTGGGTGAGGTTGCTGGGGTTGGAGATGGAACGGTGAGGCTTCCTACAGGGGTTTGAGGTTAGAGTCAAAGGTCATAAGTAATGAGGACAAGATAGGGCAAAGAAGGGAGTGTTGGAGCGTGCTAAAGAGATGAGAGGATTTGGCACAGAACCTGGTGCTGTGGCGAGCCTCTGGTGTGTGGGGTGGCGTACGTCTGAGGCACAGAAAGTGATTGGTAGGAACTCGTAAAGGCGCAGACTCGTATCTGGAGGAGAGGCTGAGGGAGATTGGCGCGTGACGCGACACTGGGATAGACAAGGAGTGGGAATTATCATCATCACTATTAATTACTAATAGTGATGATGATAATTATTATAATGAAGATGATGATAATGATATATTTCTAAGAACTTTGTAGAAGGAACCGGATTATCTAAATGCTTCCACGGACCGCTGTCTCCTTAATCAGACAGATGGATGAGCGGGTGTCGCCGCTCCTTCTGTCAGCGGTGGGCCGGACGGGCAGAATAATCACACCCCAGCTCCCAACTCTACATTTAGAATTTCTATCGTCTTTTAACATTTTTTTTTTTTTTTTGCGACATTTCAATCAAAACATTTACGAGAGTCGAGCTCTCGATATATTTGCCCAACAACCGCTCAACTAACGTGTCAGATAATTGATTATTTGACGAATAACGATCGACGTGACTGATAATTGCGATGGCTACACCGGCCACATAATTTCTCAGGAGTAAATCACTTCCCCGAGTGTGACGTCACGCAGCGAAAGCAACTTGACCTTCATGGCTGAACTTGGGTACAGGGGTACTAACTACTACATTGGTTCCTCCCTCCGAAAGCAAAAACACTTCATTCATAGTCGTTAAAGAGGAATGAAAAAAAAAAAAAAAATCGAAAGAAAAGGAAGTAAAATCAGGGAAATTTGAAGGAAGTGTTGTGAAAAATGGAAGTAAATTCAGGGAAATTTGAAGGAAGTGTTGTGAAAAATGGAAGTAAATTCAGGGAAATTTGAAGGAAGTGTTGTGACGGGTAGACTCGTTTTCCTGGGTGATGTAATAACAATTTCCCGCCAGTTTCTCCCGCGCGCGTCGATGGGTTTAAATTTATTAACGCCCAGGACGTTGTTATCTGTCTCCCACGAACGTATTAACAAGAGAGAACTTCGCAAAGTGTCGCATTTGTGCACGTATTCTGGGCAAACTTGACTCAGGTGTAGATCCTGGACATAATGGAATGTAATCAATAGTACCGTTCTCTATTTACCTTCATGTTATTAGTTACGTATAACAATTAAGGTTGTTGTTAGCCAGATGGCCATTAGCAAGTTCTGAGAATTCCTCCGCTTGATTTGCAGGATTACATTGATATCCGACGTGTTGTAATAGGAAGATATACGAGAGAGGGGGGAAGGGTCCTAGCCTATAACTCTGGCTCGGACGGGCCTCGCTACATCTGTTATAGCCTCGCTGACAACCTGTTGTGTGAGATACGGGCGTAATAAATACGCTATACGGCTGACATGTTATCTCGTAGTTCTCAAAGGTAGATGCATTTCACCGGGGCGGCCATAGACGCTGTTATGTTGCAGGTTTTTGCGGAGCGTATCCGTAAAACGAGAAAGGATTTGGCTTCGTATTTTGTTACATGATCCCTGGGTCGGGGCGCCCTCCTGGTGGCCTGCACGTGAACTGATAGATTGACCATCTACTTGAAACGGAATCATGACTTCCTTATTCTTAGTGATGTCCACTATATTTGTACGCCAGGGAGAACAGGGACGCCTTAATTAAACTGAATCTGATCCTGAGGGGCGGTGAGTGGGGAGCGAAATTAGCGCCACTCATTTGCTGCGGCAACGGTTGGAGACGGGAACGGAGGGGTGATTGTGCTGAACCCATACTTCACTTATTTGTTATTATTATTATTATTATTATTATTATTATCATTATTATTATTATTTTCATTATCATTATTATCATTATTATAATAATAATTATTATTATTTCCTTCCTTCTCTGTCGTTTTTATCTGCCTTTTCTCTCATTAGCGAGGTAGCGCCTGGAAACAGACGAAGAAAGGCCACATCCGCTTACGTCCAGCCTCCAACTGTCATGTGCAGTGCACCGAAATCAACAGCCCCTATTCACATCCAGGCCCCACAGACCTTTCCATGGTTTACCCCAGCCTCTTCACATGCCCTGGTTCAGTCCACTGACAGCACGTCGCCCCCCGTATACCACTTCGTTCCAATTCACTTATTAATGTTATCATTATCATCACTATTATTATTATTATCATTATTATTATTATTATTATTAGTATTATTATTATTACTCTCCAACCTGGCTGTTATGAGAACGATCACTGTATAAGACAGAAGACATAGAAGCAAGGCATAGATATAAATAAATGCGGGATTACAAGAATAAGGTGAGAAATTGACAGAAAATGGAATGAGACGCAAATCGATTACACGAGACAAAAAATATAGATAACAACTGTTAACAGACATGAACAAACAGGGAACAGACATCCCCCAGACTCACACATAGGATCTTCCTTGACCTCAGATGCCAAAGACCCTAACAGACTAACAGACATACCGCTACACAGACGGTCAGGTCACACGGTATGACCCAGGTTTTAGAATGACACACACACACACGGACACATGGGAGTGTATCCAGGAGATGCCTAGCGTGTGTCCGGGGCGACACCATTAACCAGCAGTTATTGAGGTTATTGATGTTATTGATGGCCGATACGCGGCGCAGGCCATCACCGGATACACGACTCTTGTCATCGGAACTACGGATAATAGCCAATCCCACCCTCCCGCGGGGGGGGGGGGGATTCGTGATTGGAACTCGCCGAACTTAATTACTAATCCCGCAAGGCCACGTATGTGGTCCGCGTGAATTATCGGCTCTCTGTCAATCGTTCCGGGAGAGTGATTAGGTGAGAGAAAATGTTTCATATGAGATTGGTTGAACTTCTTGGAAAAAAAAAAAGAAATATGATTGTTGGAACTGACTGGATCGATTCCTCCTGCAGAGCTCCCCATGTCTTCTCTCTGCTGTAGATGAAGCACCTCCAGATTAGTGTTCCGGAGGATGTGTCTGACTGCCTGAGTGTCGACATGTTTGTCGGTAAGAGACGGGCGTAATTAAGCACAGAAAATCGATCGTGGCATAGGATTTGACGCTTGGGGATACGTCCGTATTACAGGACACGAGACGCAGGCCAATTTATTTTGTGCTCGTAATTGGTGAAAATGGATCTATATATGTGTCCATTCTGCTTGCAGTATGGATTATGATTCTGTGAGTCAGTTTTGCTTGCAATACGGATTATGGGTCTGTACTATACCAATCTCCTTGCAATACGGATTGTGGGTCTGTATCATACCACTCTTCTTGCAATACGGATTATGGATGACTCTGCTTGCAATACGGTTATGGCGGTATTCACGACTCTCTGCTTGCAATACGGATTATGGGTCTGTACTGTACTACTCCCCTTGCAATACGGATTACGGACGTATGCACGACTCCCTTCCTTGCAATACGGATTACTAGGTGTCTGTTTTGCCACATGTGAAATTGTGGTAAGATTTACAGAATAAGGAGTTACTGAGGGTAGTGTCGTGGAGGAGGGATGGAGATTAGCACGCCTCGTTTTCACCAGAAGAGTTTGAACTGTTATGAAGTAATTTGGTGATGTAGATACATGGGGCGTAATGTGATTCGGACAGCATGCGAAGCAGGTGCTTCAAGGCGGTAAAAGTGAAGCTCACAAAACACGGTTCGAAACAGCGGCGAATGAAGCAGGAACAAATACCGTCGAGGTTGAATGGTTTGCTCATATGTGTCCACCCCACACACTCTGTGATTTTGGATAGAGTGTGCATTGTGTGGAGGTGTGGTGCAGTGTGTGGCATGGTGTGGTGGTATGAGGCGAGGTGTGGCGAGTTGTTGTATTCCTGAGGCTGCTGGATACCCACCTCATATCTGGTCAACTCTGGCTCAAGGAATATCAGTCAAGACTTTTTCTGTTCTGAGCCACAAATAAAAATCAAGACTTAAACATTCTGAGTCTAATGTCTGTTTAGATGATAACAATCAGGACTGTATACTGGGACTAGCCTGTGTTTGGTCAAGAAATAACAATCGAGACTTTTAATTTTGTTCAAAGAATAACACTTTTACTTTTAAGCCTTTAATTTTGTTCAAAGAATAACACTTTTACTTTTAAGCCTAGTGTGTTCAAGAAATAACACTTTTACTTTTAAGCCTAGTCTTAATTTGTTCAAGAAATAACACTTTTAATTTTATGCCTAGCATTTGTTTAAAGAATAACAATACTCTATCCGGAGCCTAGGATGTGTTTGTTCAGGAAATAACGATCAAAACTTTTAATTATAAGCCTACTGCAGATGCAGCTCTTAAGATAGCGTCGCTTCCTTGTCTGACACACAGATAGAAGTTTCGCTCCATCGCTGTTAGCACAGTCATTCTGTAACCGCAGTTATGTAGTTTACGATAAGCTCTCTGGTAGGTGTTAAAACGCTGGCCAGGTTTATGGGACTTGACCCACGTAACAGTTAAGCTTAACGATAGAGGCTTCAAGCCTCCTCCTCCTCCTCCCCCAGTCACTTCCTGTGATCGTCCGTCCACGCGCTGCAAGTGGAGGCAGAGCGGCAGAAAATCCAGCCTTCTGTTCTTTTATCTCTTCTCTCCTTTCTCTTCTTCCCATTTTCTACGGCTTTTCCTCTTTACGACAGAATACTTTAAAGATGCCACTAGTTCATAACGCCCGTTTCACAAGCGCTTCAGCATACACTGGTATTATTAGTGGTAACTCTACTAGATATCAAACATATTTGCAACATCTCTGTTTCCTTCAGTAACAAAAAGAATCAGGTTTTCCAATCTTTTAATCAATAACAGGACCATAGGAATCCTAATGTTGATTGGTAATCAGTAAAAGGGCCGGAGGAATCAAAGTACAGATCGAACTGATCTATAACGGCGCAATTTGATTTGCTTTGGAACAAAGTTTCTAATGTTGCTCATTTAAAGTAATCTAGAGCCATTTATAAAAGTCTGAAGACAGTTAGATCCTCTTAAGATTATTTAAGTCCCTGGTAGAATGATTAGATCCCCTCTGAAGTGAAACTCATTTGGCATAATAGTTATGTTCTTGACTGATTCCCTTCGGTATGATGATTCAGTCCCTTGGGTACATTAAGTTCCTTAACGTGTAATGTTGTAAATCCCATGAGAACGTTAACTGGATCCGTTGTGTAGTTAATTATTTCAGATGTTAACTTCACCGCATCCCTTCACTCCGTTTAATGAATCCCGTTAGGATCGTTTTGTTGGATCCCATTATCACGAAGAATAAATCCACTCAGGATGTTAATTCCTTTAAATGTCATACAAATTCATTCATTTGAAAATGTAGAATTCCATAGTTATGATGATCAAAGCCTTTGATTTCACTAAATACATACATTTCTACGTGAAACAATATCACCATACGTTCAGGTGCTGACCCACCCTATATCAGGATATATGAGGAAAATTTACCAGCATTTTCCGAAGAATAAGAAACTAATTTCCTGCTGATAGCGAAATTGTTTGATCTCAAAATACGTCTCTTTATGTTTGTTGGATTAAGTTGCTATCAACAGCAAAAGGTCATTAAAGGTACGATTCACTATTCGTATGAGATTTGAATTCAGACGCAGTCTTTACGACTGTATTCGTTGGTAGTGACGTAAGTAGTTATTTACTCACCAGTTTGAAATTCCTGCGTATTCAGTTATTGTTTACAAGATATCCTCAAAGGGCGGAACTTACTGGGAAAACGTGGTTATGTATCATCTCAAGTTTGTAAATTCAATGAAAGTAATGCAGTAAAAGTGTTTTAAAAGATGACGCTAATCATGGATTTTGTTACTGTTTTGCGCTCTAAAATGTAGTAGGTTTGGTGTAAAATGACCTTAAAAAGTATTACTGACTTCTTATGTCTGAAGCGTAGAGGTGCGGTCACACATTTTTATCTTAAACGGGAAATCGACAGTATGGTCGATTTAGTACCCGTTTTATCTGCCTTTGGTATGGTAGAAATTAACTTGCCCATGTGCTGGTTTTCAGTTTAATCTTTGAGTCTAAAGTATTCTCTCAGTATAAATCGTTCTTAATTATCTTCTCATCCATGCCTGAAATGTGTAATAGTTATAAAAGATTTTATGATATTGTTTGGCTGAAAAGCTCTTTAAGATAAATCAATCTTAAAATAGAAACCGCAACTTAACCTTGCTTGACCGTGACGTCATCACAGTAAAAACGAGCGCTTTGTCACGACCGAGTGGATTACCTTGTCAAATGATATGGACCCAGCCTACCTTCATCGAATCAGTGAGGGGATATCCTGCTGTCTGGGACTATGGAAACTCTGGTTACAGTAGAAAATCCAGAAGAAACGCTGTGTGAACCGTTTGGAATGCCAGCAGCACCAGAGAGCAGTGTGTGAGACATGTTTCAGGAAAAGCATTTATTATTATTATTATTATTATTGTTATTCAACTGCAAGTTCTTGTGTAACTGTGGCTTAACATGAAGCAATAAATAGCAATGTCACTATTATCAATTCCACAAAAACCCACTACTTGGAGAGTAAAAAACAGAAAAACAGGAGTTCTGTATAATTTCGGTCTACACCAAGAGGTGAGATCTCATGCGTAAAGTATCCAACAGTTTACCACAAGGTAAATGTTATTAATTTGATCAGTATTTTGTTGGAGATATACACATTCCCTCATCAGGTGACTGCTTTTGCTATGGAAAACACACTTCGATACTGTTTTCTAGTTAGGTTTCAGTGCAAATACCCAAAACTCCAAAGATATCTTTTAAGGGACTGTATTCCTCGGTTTCATAGGCTTGTTATGAAAACTTACCACTTATACGGATTAAATTTGGTATAGATAAGTGTAACGACATTAATGGCTTCAATTTGCCCACTGCATATTTCACCTATTCATTTCCAAGGGTCCGGTTTCTCTTGGTGTGTCGGTCAGCGTTCGTGACTTGACGCATTCCCGGGCCGGCCGGGGTGGGTCGAGCGCATAGGTTCGAATCCTGGCTGTGGCAGTCGGTCAGTCCCTAGCTGTTCATCCACCATTAGGGGTTGGTCGATAAAATAGGTACCTGGCTTAGGCTAGGGTGTTTACTGAGATGGCTTCCCATGTATGCTTTAGTTGCGCGTGCCGTCTCGACTACCACTAAAAGATGGGGGGGACCCCCTGGGCCAGTATATACGTCCTTATTCCGTTGTTTTGATGCCCCTATTTACCTAAAGGCGAGCAATCCATCCTGGGTGGCCTTTTGAAGGCAAGAAGCGATGTGTCGGTCGACGCCACAGCCAGCTGTTGCCCGGGGAACGCCGGCCGGCTGCCCGGTTTTGAAGGCTCTCGCCCCCCTTCTTTTTTTTTTTTCTTTTTTTTTAAGGTTGGAACCACTTACTCGAGTAATGCATGATTAGCGGAGTGGTGGTAAGGGGGATGGGGGTGGTCTGGTCTTGTAAATCAGATGAGCGTAAATTGGAAGCTCCAGGAGGCCGCCGGTAATGGATGTTTGTTTTTGAAAAGTTTCCAGCTGGGCAGACCGCCGCCTTGCAGTGCACCGGGTAATCATATAACCGCAGGCCCTTTACCACACACATTATAAGAACTTTTTTGGGCTCATGTTCTTGCCTCAGCCTAATCTGGGATTAGCTCTGGGACTAGGTAATAACTTCGGGTTCCGAGATTGCGATCGAAAAGTTAAATCGCTATACTTGTTTTACCGGGTTTATGGTTAAGAAAAGAAATGGTGTTACTGGTGTTTTGTCACGTAGGAAACTGCGTGGTATATCCTTGTTATGACTTTTACAGCTGAATTACGTGGGTTTGCCGAGTATTTAAGGTACATAGCTAGATTATTTACGCGGGTTCGCCTAGTATGAATTACGCGGGTTCGCCTAGTATGAATTACGCGGGTTCGCCTAGTATAAATTACGCGGGTTAGCCTAGTGTGAATTACGCGGGTTCGCCTAGTGTGAATTACGCGGGTTCGCCTAGTGTGATTTACGCGGGTTCGCCTAGTGTGATTTACGCGGGTTCGCCTAGTGTGATTTACGCGGGTTCGCCTAGTGTGATTTACG
>JAYMFT010097405.1:0-13856 GCA_038088735.1 Panulirus argus | reverse complement strand
TATATATATATATATATATATATATATATATATATAATCTGAGCTCCTCAGGTGCTTTCAGACCAGACTCTTGGAAAATGAATGGCTACAGGAAAAGAGGAAGATGAAAGAAGGAAGGAAGGAAGGGAATTCCAGTTTCGGCACACGAAGGAAGAAGGCGGAATCATAACGGTCTATCCTCGTATATCTGGTAAAATCAAATACACGGTAAGGTTAAGTGAAAATATCTAACACAGCAAAAATCTACATTCTTATATAGAAAATTTAAGGGTTTTGGACGTACATCCGGATGCATAACTCAGCTCCATCTTCAGAACCATGAAGCCCCAGCAAAGGGTCGATAGAAGTCATTCACCTTAAAAAGTTTTCAAAAAATTGAACATAAATTGGCGAGCATGGCGAGGAGGAGAGTAGTTCAGGGACGAACCTCAAGACAGGCTCACGGGTACACACGATTCGGGTCCGTCCTGCAAAGTGGGCTTGCGGATCCTCTATTATCAATAATCCCGCCAAGTTTGTTCAAATCTCGAGACGATTTTGCCAAACCAGAGATAACAAACTAAAGTTTGTGAGGTCCTTAAGTAAAGGAGATGCTGAAGAGTGATCCAGCTTTACCTAAACTATGTTGAAACTTGAGGTAAAGACCCATGAAATGCGTAATCCTATTAAGCCTGTTTAACGTCCAACGCACTTCAGAAAAGCTCGCGATCGGGGAACTGAAGCTCCCAGGGGACATACATACAGACACAGGGGACGGATGGATGTGTGATTCGTCTCTGTCTTCGAATAGTAATTACCTGATTCTTGAAGGATCATCCATGTACTGTCAAAGAACGTTATGACCAGAGGCACCGTGCGTGTATGAAACGATAAAGTCCAGAGGCCAAAGAGCAGGCAGGTGGACAGCAGGTACGTAGGAATGAACCACCTCCCTATACATCGAGCTCATGGAACAAGATGACTGGTCGGAGGGTCCCTGAGTTATATATGCACATTTTAATAACCTGATGACAGAGGTCATCGGTCACAAGCAGTGAATAATAGGCTCAGATACACACAAATGTTTCTGCGAAGGGACAAGTGCTACTTCCTGGGAAAGCGTCAACACCACATCAGAGTCAACAGTGCCACCATCAAGCAACAGTATGAGTGTCACCATCTCCACAACCACCACCACTGTTGCCACCCTCCCTATCACCATCACCACTAGTGCCACCATCCACCCCCGCCCCACCTCCCTAGCCCCTGCCGTGGATAAACACGACCAACTCGTACGTGCAGAAGTGTGGGAGGTCCTCACCTGGGCGTGGCTGGTCCCCCTTACAGCAGGATTTCGTACTTTATCCCATCAAATACTGAGAGCTACGATATTTTATATCACCCGAAAGAGAGAGTGTAGGATTCTTTCACCCCCTGTACAGGACACGGTACGGTTCCTGTCTTCCCCTGTTTGCCTTCGCTACTATAAACAACATTCTTGTATAATGCACTATGTTTGTCCTTAAAAAGAACATTCCTACTTTTCTCTGTGCATGATTCGAAAATGCCTTGTCGCTAACAATAGATAGATGCTCTACACTCATACCTTGTTATCTTCCTCGCTCTTCAGTCGACTGCCTGACAGTCTAATCATGTACTTAGACCGATTCTAGATAACCAATAAACAGCTTCCAAGCAAATTAAAAAAAATCAACAAGGAGAAATGTATTCCAGTCAAGTTTTCCCTTTTCACTATTAATAATTTCGTGAGGTAGAGAGCGTTGGCCGGGCCTCGTGAGGGCGAAAAGGAACAGCTGTGAAGAGGGAGGGCACTGCTCAGATCCCCCTGATGTATTTTACAGTTTAAGATATTACAGGTGAGAGGAGGGAGAGGAATATGAATATCCTACAGGTCAGCAACCAAGGGAGCTTTGTACTGGGGAGGGAAAGGGGCGAAAAAGGGAATAAAGGTGAGGGAAGGCAGGGAGGAGTGTGAGGGAGGGGAACAAAGGCTTTAGGAAGGGAAGCAGGGAGGGGAGACGTCTGAGGAAGGGAGAGGAGAAACGTGAAGGAAGGAAGGACATGTGTAAGGGAGTGGAAGAGGCGGGGGGCAAAAGTGGGAGAGGGGAGGGGGGACGGATAAATGGAAAAGGGAGAGAAGTGTGAGGGAGGAGGGGGCAAGTGGGGTGGAGAAAGAGAGAGAGGAAGGGAGACAGAGAGAGGCGGAGGCCAGGGAGAGGAGAGGAGGCCGAGGGGTGAAGGGGGGGGGGGGCAGCAGGAGGAGGGGGAAAGGTCTTCTAGTGAATAGAAAAGCTTTTTCCTTAACAGCTCACAAAAATCAGGGGAGAGCCAAAAATACAGACGAATGAAAGAGAGAGAGAGGGAGGGGGAGGTAGGGAGGGAGGGAGGTAGCGAGGGCGAAGAGCATTTCTTTGAGCTCAAAGGCTTGAAAGGGCGAGGGGGAAATAAAAGGAAATAATTAATATAAAAAAAAATGCGAAGTCACTCGCTCGTTTTCTGGGCCTTTTAATGCATTTCCCACGATACTATTTTAATGCCATCAGGTGAGGTGGCCTTTTAATTACTGCTCAGCCGGACTTCTCATCCTCCCACGATGAGACGTCCTTAGGCGGATTTTCCTCTTTAACAAGTCAGCATTCGCGATCACGTACGGTAAAGTCTGCCATCACGTACAGTACAGTTTTATGAGATTCCTACAGAGGAACTCTCCTCCTTTCCTACTACAGTCAACTTCCATCTATCGCTACAGCTCTCCCCCTCCCCCCACTCCCCCCCCCCTTCTGGCAAGCCTTCCCTTCGACTCACAAAGTTTCTCTTATAAATGCCCTTAAGGTTTCTGGTGCCACCATACATCCCTCCACTAGGAAAGTTCAGGCAACCATTCCCCCATTCTTTTAACCTCCGCCTTACCATCTACCTACCTCCTCTCCCCTACCCTACCCCTCCCCCCTACACTCTCTCTCTATTCTGAGGTGGTTCCCTCCCCTCCCCTCCCCCAACTCCCCTCTCCCACTCCTCCCTTTCACCCCCTGTGACGTGCCGCCCTTCCGTTAAGACGCAATCCTCCAGGTCCTCAGTGCTGTCACACGCACACACTCGGTACTCTTTTCTTTTTTTTTTTCTTACGTGGTAGTTTTAGCTGCGGCCCGCCCGCCTGCCAACCTTTTCCCATTCTCGTTATTATCAAAGACGAGGCATTTAAGAAGTGTGCTCAGACGTCTGACAACCTGGTTATGGGAGAGAGAGAGAGAGAGAGAGAGACCTTGCGGGCTGCGGCCTCCCAGTCAGGTAGCCGCCTGCTGCCTGGTCGACCAGCGTCTCGACGCAGCAGACTGGACTCAACCCGACCTGTGGTGAGGGGGGGCGAGGGGGGGGGAGGGGAGGGGTAAGAAGGAAGACCCTCGACGTGAACGCCAGGTTAAGTTACTCCCCGAGGAAGACCTGGGGCTTAACCCGCTCTCTCTCTCTCTCTCTCTCACCGGTTGTCACTTGGTTGGTTATGAAGACGAGACAGTTCTTATTACAACACCCTCTACTACAACAGCTACACGAGTCATCCACAGCTGATCTAGTTCCAGTTCGAGCTAAGGTCCCTCGACATTCCTCTTTCAATGGAATTTACGTGTCTCAAAAAAATCCCTCACACCCATTTTCCCTCGCTCGCAAATAAAGACTTTTTTTTTTTTTTGAGAATACACGACTCAGAAGCTTAAAGAGAAAACAGAGCCTGGCACAAGGCTGAAAACGTGATGCCACATACTCCAGTACCAGAGGAAAATGAAAGAAGGTCCTTAGGGAGGTTAAGGGCCAACCTGACACCGGCATAAGTGATTCCCTGACTTCCTTCCTCCTGCTGGAGTCTGTGCTGAAGAAGGCCAGGGAGAGAAAGGGCGTCGCTAAGAGCAGCTCGCTAGGGTGAGGGTGATCTAACCGATGACTCTCCAAGGACCCGGCTAACCTCTCTCTTGAACCTCTACCCAACACAACACGTGCCTGTGTGTGTGTGTGTGTGTGTGTGTTTCGCCCCGCATATCCCAAGACATTGATCTTTGTATAGGAAACTTATCATCACAGGTATGCTAATATGGGTATTCTACTATAGTCACATTACCACAGTTATGCTACCATAGCTATGCTGCCATAGGTATGCAACCATACGTACTCTACATAAGGTATTCTAACATGGGTATGCTATTACAGGTATGTTACTACAGGTATGCTATCAGCGCATGTTTCCGGTGGTAAGATACCAGAGGTATGGTTCTACCAGAGGGTATGCGACCATAATCATTCTACCATAGGTATACAACCATATGAATTCTATCAGAGATTTGCTACCATAAGTATTCTACCATAGGTATGCTGCCATAGGCCTACAAGTATGCGAGTCTGTGACCACTAACGCATGTGTACCTCCCCCCCCCCTACCCCGCCCCCACCTCTACCACCATCTGCCACCACCCTGGCCAGCCCCAGCAGGCCTACCACCGCAGGCTGCCGCCCTGTAATGAATTCCAGCTGTTATCTGTTTCCAGAACATTTCACATTCGGCGGAGATCCATCTGGACGTGATGCTGACCACGGGCCGGCCTGACCTGCTTCTTCCTTCTCCCTTCTCCCCCGCCCCTTCCCCTCCCCTTCCTTCCCTTTCCCCCCTCCCTCCCTTCCTGTGTCTCCTTTCATTGTTCACGTCATTGTCCTTTTCCAGTAGCCGCACATCTCCCTCCCTCCCTGGCTCACAGTTTCCCTGGGTAACGTACACACACACACACACACTCACACACTTTAGTTTCCATTTCCTCGCCTTCTAGAGAAACAAAATCCAGTTTCCCTTTCAGCTGTCCCCCTCTTGGTTTGTGTGTGTACTGTGCACACGGCGGCCGCTATCAGCCCGTCCTCTACTGACCTATCTCCCGGGTCCCGGCGCTATTACTCTACGCTTTTCTTTTCGGTCCATTCCACATGGCTTCTGGGGGTGTGGGTGGAGGAGGGGTTGAGGAAGAAGGTGGAACGGGAGGTGGAAGAGAGGGAGGAGAAGGAGGAAGAGGGAGGGAGGGAGGGGGAAGGAATTCCGCCAGTAGTTCCTGGAGGCCCCCTGAATCCTGTGGTCCCAAGGTCTTTGGTCTCCGGTCGAGTGTGGTCGCAGTCTTTTCCAGGTCCTGAGTATTGTGGTCTTGGGTTCTAAAATCACTTCACACAACGGCCCTTCCTCTCCTCTCCCAGTCTTAAGACTGGCTTAGGTCCTGAGGGAGCAGATCCACAGCAAACACCACTCAGGAACTCAAGAACACATACTGGACAAAAATCTTTCAGCATCCCTGCCTCACATAAACATTTCTCTGGTTAGAGGGGCATGCTTCTAACCCCCCCCCTCCCATCCTCCCCGCGCTAGATCTGCAACCCAGCTTTCCTGGCGAGAGTTTGGTCAGCTAATCTCTTTGTTGCTGTAGGTCTCATTTTTGTACAGAGCGTTTGGGTTAGCTGTTCTGGGACACCTTGTAGGTACCTGTCCAGGTCTGTGTTGAACAAGTCCCGGGTCTTGTCTAGGTGCTCCTTTACACATGCCTGTGGCTTGGTGGAAAGACATGGGTCCCTGACATTTATGCTATCCTGACTATTGTTTCCTACAGCATCTCTGCTCCTCAGTGCATCTAATCTGCATACTCCAACCAGCAAGGAACTTTTTTATAGATAAGTTAAGTAGGTTAAAGGCAAGGTTAGGTCTTCAAGCATTTTTTTTCCACTTTTCTCTGGCCTCTGCCTTCGGATGAGTATAGCTTTAGAGCCTTTATCCTGATACAGTCATTCATGTTATTTACTGAATCGATGTGGCCGGCAAAGAACAGCCTAGAACTTTGTAATATAAGTCATACACAAATAATACATTGTATGATATGTTTAGACTTTTCCATGTGTCACACTCAGCCTTTCCAACATATGCGATATATGGTTTCTATAACACTAACCGTACAAAACCTGTATTACGCGAAACTTGCGACATGTACAGTACATGACCTGTACACCATAAAATGTGAACGAACTGTACATGCACTATACCCAAACCCATTAACAAAAGCTTTATACAAATTCTGAATCTACAACTATACACCTAGTCTGCAGTACAGGAAATATACACGAAGTCTACAACAAACACACACACACACCCTAAACACGACACAAGCTCCATAAAATTTTCAACGTATGAACTCTACATCGACCTCTGTCCCCTTTACACCAACCTCTTGCCCCTCTACATCAACCTCTGGCCCCTCTACATCAACCTCTGGCCCCTCTACATCAACCTGTGCCCCCTCTACATCGACCTGTGCCCCCTCTGCACCAACCTCTGGCCCCTCTACAACGACCTCTGTCACTTTACACCGACCTCTGCCCTCCGACTCCCGCTATCGACCTCTCTCAGTTATAGCTGTGTCTATATATATAATTTCACGCCCAGCAGGTCTTTGGCATGGTGTTCTGGCAATGGTGACATTCCCGCGCTCCTGCCACCCTCCCCTCACTTTATGGTCTCCTGCCTTTGTTTCCCCTCACTGTGGGTCATGTTCACGCACTGTGGGTCATGTCCTTTGGGTCATGTCTTGTGGGTCATGTTCACGCACTCTAGGTCGTGTCTTGTGGCTCTCGGTCATGTCCTTTTGGGTCGTGATGGCTCACTTCATGTCATACTCGGTGTGTCATCTTCTCCCTCACTCTCGGTCATGTCCTTCCACGTACGCTACTCACTTCTTTCATTTCCTTTCGCGCACGTGTTCCCTTCTGCTGGTGTCCAAGTCCTCGCCCTACTCATGTCCATACTCCCTCACAGCAGGTCGTCATATATGTATTGTCCTTCGCTCAGGCTTGCGTACACTCATTTCACTTATGACCTCCTCATCTTGTGGCTTATCATCCACGTGCTACCCTCTACGGTTATATCCCCTCATCTTAAGTCATGTTCACTCATTCTTAGCCATGTTCCTTTCACTCTCCGCCACCTTCCCTCACTCCAACACCATTTTCACTCACTCTGGATCATATTCACTCAATTCAGCAACATCCCCTCACTGTCAGACTATTTCCCCTCATTCTAGCTTAGGTTCATCTTATCTCAGTCTAGTCACCTCATTCATGTCAAGTATTCTTTACGATTTCCTGCATTTGTTTCCTCTGACTCACGACCGCGTCTCCTCATTCTTAGCCAAAGTTCCCTCATTCTTGGCCAAATCCCCTCACTCACGACCGCGTCCCCTCACTCACAACCGTGTCCTCTCATTCTTCGTTGGGGTTTCTCCCCACAACTCCCCATTCTTGGACCGGTCTCTCCCCACACATCACCATTCTTGGTCCGGTTTTCTCCCCACCACCAGACCATTCTCTTCCCACATCCTGGTGTGTTAACCTCAGTCCCGAACCTTCCTCATAACACTCGGCTGTGTCCTCTCTCTCAGCCGTGTTCCCCTCGCTTCCGAATGTGTCTTTTCATTATCAACATTTTTCCCCTCATTCTCGGCTGCGTCCCTCCGCTGTCGGCCGCATTCTCTACCCCTCACTTGCTCCCGTGTAAATCCCCTTCTCACCCTCAGCCTCAACTTTGTACTTAACGAGGCTTCCCGTGTCTGTGTAAATGTCCCCATATTTCCCTCTCGTTCTCCCGCATTTCCTTAGGAGGCTGGGCCGGGAACGCTGGCTGGCTGGCTCCCTCCACCACAGCCACCACCACCGCCGCCACCAACACTACCACCTCCACCATCTTGATGGTATCTCACAGTCTCCCCCTGAAAATACAAGGGGAGAATTATCTCCAATCATCGTCAACTGCCAGTGTCTCTCTCTTCCTGTCAGTCAGTCAGCTCGACTGGTTTATTGACCGTATTCTGTCCACTGTCCTTCGTGCTGCACTGTCCGTCTTTTTCTGGGACTAGGAAGGAAGGAAGGGGGAGGGAGGAGGGGGGGGGACCTATGCGTACGGCACAATGTCATCATGAGTAAATGTGGCTGTTTTGACCGGCGGTCTTGAGTTACGTCGTCTGATCATCATTCGGCGATTGTTAGTGTTTCTGGAGAAAAAAAATTGCATTTTGGAAGGAGCTGAATGAGCACATTGGCGACTTTGAGGTAAGAGGTCGAAGCATTCATTGCTTTGGGATCAGAATACAAGGATGGGTGAGGTGGCAACTGAGCATATAATTAGGAGGTTTGGTGTATATGAAAATGGTGTAAATCTTGTCGAGTCTTGTTCTAATAAAGGAGAGGAGACCGGGAGTGCCCTGTTTAAGAAAAGGTGCAAACGTAATAATGAATGGGTGTTTGGGGATAATGATCATTAATGGATACAAACTAAAAAGCAAAAGATCCAGGGTTCTGTCCCAGCCATACAACGTTTCCTTTAACGTACGGAATTAGCGTAAGGAAGGAACTTTTAATCCTAACCACTTAACAATATCTTCTGGAATATTACGCAGGGCCGATACGTAATCAATGATTGTAATATGTATCATAGCGTATAATAATACATCGACCAAAAAGACATTTAAACAAAAGAAAAAAAAAATATGTGGGTATTAGTTCAAGGTATCTTTCAGGCAATTCTTTTATTTATTGGAAAAGAAAATAACAGATAGGTACTCTACCTAAACTATCGTTTCCTAGAGCTGACAGGTTCAGAAAAATTACGAAAATGTTATAACCGTAATTATTTCAGTGGCTAATAATTGAGCCAACACTATGACACCAGGTTCTACGTCAATAAACATCAGTACAAACCTGTTTATAACTGTAAACACAGCAGATTATTATAACGGAAGAAGCGAGAACGCTTCACTGCCTTGGCAACGAGTAAGAGAAATCGGACAGGTACATTAAAGCAAGGTGCATATGGGACTCGTAAAGGCTTAGTGACTGGGGCCAGACACCCTCTCAATCCCCACCTAAATTTCTGATTCATTACTCTCTATTCTACCTTTCAGTTCAGTTCAGTTTCAATACTTTATTCCTTGATAGAGGAATCGGGATCCTTTTTTTTTTTTTATTTCATTCCTTAGGGAAAAAGAAAAAGAAAACGGTACTGGGGAGAGTAACAAAGAAAACGGTACTGGGAAGGGTAACAGACGATTCCGACCATTATGCCAAAACTCTCTCTCTCTCTCTCCCTTCCCTTTTCCATCCCTTCCTGGAGAACTTTGAAGGTGGAAACCCATAAAGGGCGCGTCAAAAGGAATTGGGATCTGTGTGTTAAGATTCTAAACCCCTCTTGGTGCATCGATGAAAGAGGGCGACCGCACCACCACACAGAGCGCCAGACAGACTTCTTGTCCCATTTTCACTTGACGAGCTTCGGTTGCCCTCACGGCCAGGGCTCCAGCGGCCCGGGCCGTAATTGGCCTCTTGTTCTGTCTTTGTGTTTTTCAGCGTTGCTCTTAACAGTGGTTCGTCGTGTGCCTTAACTCTGATGTCTGTTTTAAGGGCTCGTTGTAACCCATCCTTATCGTGCCTTATAATTCTGTCGCTGTAATTTTATTTTTCCTCTTCGGTCAAAAATCGCCTGAAATTCTCTTCTCCCTTCTCTTCTACGTTCTCCCTGAGTCCCGTCCTCTCCCCGCAACTTCATCTCTTTCTCTTGTTTTCGACACATTTTTTCTTCTGCCTACCCCAGTCCATTCAGTTTCCTTTTTCATCTCCCCCTTCCTCTCCATTCTCTCTCTCTCTCTCTCTCTCTCTCTCTCTCTCTCTCTCTCTCCCAACAGTATGTTCTTGGAAAGGAAAATTTTCAGAGGTGGAGGTAGTAGTGGTTGTGGTGGTGGGAGATGTTGCGGTGGAGAGTGTATTAATGGAGGAATGTTCTGGTGACCCACTGGAAAGCACTCAGGTAGAAGAGCACTCTGGTGGGAGACGCTGTAAGAGAAAGGTCTCTCTCTCTCTCTCTCTCTCTCTCTGCGTCATATATGACCATACTTATGTGTACAGGCAAATGATATACAGCATATCAGATTATATCTACAAGCACACACTATACAAGGAAAGCTCTGACATCATATTATGTACAAAAGTATCAAAGAATTTATACTTTTCATATTTCTGCAAACTTGACATTCCCACATATCAACCCTTAAATGAAACCAAAATGAAACCGAATGGAAACATAATATGGAAAATATAAATTGCCTCATTCTTGTGAACGCAGCGCAGTGAGATTCCTTCATATGACAAAATCCTTCCCTGTATCACCATCCTCCACATTCAACACGACACTTACTCCTTTTCGCCAGAGCTCCTCTTCATCCCGCCCGCGTCCAAGACGACCCCTTTCCTTCCTCTCCTCCTCCAACACGTTTCTCCTCCTCTCCGTCACCCAGCACTTTGCTCCACCTCACAATCCTGGATGTTCTCAAGTCTCACCCAGTGTCAACCCTTCCTTGCCTTTTCGCCTTCCTCCATCATTCCTTCGCCCTCCTCCAACACTTTTCTCCCTATCCCCCGTCATCCTAGCCCACACGAACGCATTCATCCTGGTCATTACGTGACCAGGGGAAGAAACAGCGTAATTGAGGTGAAGGATCTGACAACCGCACCCAGGGGAGGAGTCTGGCTGGGGTGGGGAGGGGAGGGGAGGGGAGGAACTGCTCCTGATACCTGGTACCTCATGGGACCAGCAACATCATTCCCCCCCCCCCTTCCTCCTCCACCCCTTTAACCACAACCTTCAACCCTTCCTCTGCTCACAACCTGCGCCCCTCCCCACTTACAAACAACCCCAGACATCATCTCTGGGTGCCGGTAGTTGTAATCTAATTTCTTGCTACTTCTCTCTAAAAATCCTCTTGACCTTGTTACATCCTTTGAAGATTCTGTTGTTCGACCCCTCGACTCTACCAATATACTTGGCACTAATTATATCTCCCGCACGAGAGCAGAGAAACACATTTTTGTTTTTCCTTCCTTTTTTAATGCTTCTTTTTGTTCCGTTTTCTTGCCGTTGTTCTTGCTGTTCTTGCTTTACTTCTTATCATTATCATTATTATTATTATTATTATTATTATCTGTGTCATTCTTATTATTACTACTATTATAATTATTATTATGACTGATTAATATTATCATTATCATTAGCTTTCTTGTCCTACAATCAGCAATACAACCCTTCTTTTGGTAACGATGCGCTTGACCTGACCCTTAAAGGTCATTCTAAAGGCTAGTGGTGTCTATAGTGTAGTGAAGATAAGGGTTCCACGAAAAGAAGAAGTAAAGAGACCCGGGAGACATAAGCCATTCACTCGCGACAGTTGGCAGTTCAAGTGTGATCTGTAATCTTTCCAAGAAACCTGACGGCTTTGATGCAGCGATCTGCCTCCCTAAAATATTGGGAATTCGTTAACATCGCGAACGTATCTTCCTTCACTACAGTTACTCAAGCTGTATGGTATTCATAAAACATCTGAAGAGGCTCCTCTGCCTTCTTTATCGACCTAGAGGCAATGAAAAAAGAAAAAAGAAGCTCGTTTGATCAAATCTTACTCTCTCACCTCTCGACTTGGATCCCCTTCTCTTCGTCCCATCACTGGTTCCTCTGTCTGTCTGTCTGTTTGTCTGTCTGTTTGCCTGTCTGTCTCTGTCTCTTTTTAAAAATGCATTTTTTTTTTTACCAGATACTTGATTGCGTGACCTAACCTCTGATCATGTCTTCAACTACCCAACAGACCACCATGGTCCATAGAAACTGTCACCAACAACCTGTCCTTATATTTTTCTCAGACGCAATTCTCTTGCCACAAGGAGAATGGTTGACACCTAATCACATTTTTTTTCCACCAGCTTCGACCCTCATGAGGACGCCAACATGCACCTCTCCACCGCTACACACATCATGGACTCTTTCGCCACTACATCCAACATGGACCCTTCAATCTATAACACACATCTTGGACACCTTTCCTACAACATACAACATGGGTTACATACAGCCTCAAACTATCGAATCAATCAGTTAGTAAAGATATGAACACAATCGTACAAAGAAAAATACAATGTCCAGTAAAATGTTAAGATCAGAGAAGGCTATATTTAACTCATACATAAATACATTGGTCAACAGATGATTGTAATGAGGCTAAGGGAAGTATGCATAAACATACATACATCATACAAACATATACTTAACGATGTTACTACCAAGTGTTTACAGCCTATAAAAGGAAAAAAAAAATTTAAATAAAAGTAATGATAACAGAAATGAAATATTAGTGGTTAATTTGGGCAGAAAGCTCCAATCAGTATACGTGTGGCTCAGAAGTGAGCCAGTCCCTTTTCACAGTTTTGGTTGGTATGAAAAGACAACAGTTCTGTACAGTTACAACTCTAATGACCACCAGACAGATGGCGCAGCCGGGGGAAATAAAGATTAGGTAACTTATGTTTCCTTACTGTCATTATAACATTCTCCAGGACAATATATTGTTAACAAAAGATCGTCTGAGGAGATGTGATCTAGAATTCACACTGGATGATGGATTCCGATACAGATCATTCGCCCTTGAACCCATCAAAGACTTGAACATTGACTAAGCGATGAGGTCACTGTGAGTGTGTGGACATCATCACCGAGAACGCGTCCAAAACACTTTCCCAGGTCTCAGCGCGTAGTTTCTTAGATTTCTCATGGCTGAGGTCGTCTCGTTCCCAGCCAGGGAGTTTCTAGGCACTGACTATTGAGCACAGTAACTCTAGGCCGTTTCAGGATGAACAACTTCTCTCCTGACGACATTTGTTCTTAAACACAGGTCCCCGACAGTGTCAGAAAAGTTAGGAAGTGAACCTTTGTTACACAGAAAGTTGCCAGAATGGTTCTCAGAGCGCTTCACGGGTACAGCCTTTCCAGAGAGCC
Organism: Panulirus argus; assembly: GCA_038088735.1. Classification (NCBI taxonomy): domain Eukaryota; kingdom Metazoa; phylum Arthropoda; class Malacostraca; order Decapoda; family Palinuridae; genus Panulirus; species Panulirus argus. Next base: position 979 of record JAYMFT010097405.1, on the reverse strand, counting down.
CCGATTTCACATCATAGAGGCAGCAACAGGATGAGTGAAATATCGTCATAACACGTTTACTAAGTCCATATATTGTACCCACTGTACGCTCAACACTTGCCTCCACCTAACCATAACCATGTGTTCTTCTCCCAGGCAGTCATTCAAATGCTTTATTGATGTATAATACGACAAATAAAGATCTTAAAGCCTAAATCAATTTACCGGAGTCGAGGGAAAGATAGCATACATCATCATGCATTTTACAGTTTATCGTATTCGCCGTAAAATCGTTCTTGACCGCAAAGATTTGACTGGCATTAGAATAATCAAATTTGCTGGCACACGCAACCTCTGTGACAGTTCAACAGAATCTTTAGCCCCTTTCGTAGAAGATAAAGGTAGACTACGAGCAGGTATGATACTACCCCTCAGTTCAACAGTATTTTTAAATAACAGATAGTCGGACGTCACTTTAATCCATTTTATAGCGAATCTACTTCACTGAAACGGACATATGACTAAGTGTCAGATTGTGGGTAGGGCAATACTCCTCTTAAGCAAAACTTTAAAAGTCTTAAATTCCTTAATCAAATATCTTCGAAATGCCACAAATTAGTGAAATTACGTAAAATTCTAAAGAATTACAATAGCGGTTAGTTCACCATGGCCAGTGAGGTGGACATTGTGAGGGAGAAACCATCCTAAATAAGCAAAGTGTGAACCCCGTGTATGATGGCAAGACCCTTTGACCTGACCCGCTCCACACACCAACCCCACTCTCATACCCTGCTGCCACCTGCGCTGTGGTGGTGTGGACTTACAGGCGCTGTGCACCTTCTCAGGTCACCTTAACGCTGACTCTAACGATAAGGTGGCCAGGGTTCCGGCAGGAGTTATGAGGTGCAGCAGCAGCCTTAAGGGAAGAAGGATATGAGGGAACGAATTTGAGAGGCATGAGAAGAATATATATATATATATATATATATATATATATATA
>JAYMFT010097394.1:0-13856 GCA_038088735.1 Panulirus argus | reverse complement strand
CTCTCTCTCTCTCTCTATATATATATATATATATATATATATATATATATATATATATATATATATATCCCGGACGACAGCCGGGGCTTTAAGGGGGAGTGGGGGTGGAAGGAGGGAGAAGGCAATAGCGTTCTGCAGAGGGGACAAGGGAGCCTTGTAGAAGGATCAAGGGGAAGTGGAGGGGGGGGGGGGAGGGGTACTGCTGAAGGAGAGGGAGGGAGGGAGGGAGAGCCGCCTGCAGCAGGGAGTATAATGCCGGCGGTGGATGTCTGTGTTGAGGGGAGGAGACGGGGGCGGCTGTTCCTCCTCCCGGCCCCCCTGCCCGACGCTGCATCTGCTCTGTACACGTTCGTAATGACCCGGACGTCTGGGGGAGACACCTAGGGCACCCACCTCTCCACATCGTCAGCGACTGGATTCTTTAAAAGAATTTCCCATGTCCAGTTCTGTGTTTGTAAAGAAGTGGTGTACTTGTTAACTAAGTCTTGCTCGCCTTAATCGTTGTTCTGTGTCCAGTTCAGCACTCGGTCATCGCGAGGGCGGACTGACGCGGGTGTTAGCAACATCACTCGCAAGGAATGTAAAGGTTGTTGTCATGTCCTTCTCTCACCGTGCGTGGGTAGTTCGAGGACCCTTCTTGCCACACGTTCCCCCCAAGTCTCCCCTGGCTCCTCGACCCTGGCACCAATCGTATGCATTTCCTTGGCTCCCCCCTTTGTTGTTCTGCGTGTGATCCACGTAGCATCATCGGCAAGGACTGTTGAGGTAGTCATTCCTGTACCTTCGTCAGCCACAGCTACATAAGGCGAGTAATGACAGTGGTCCCAGCACTGGCCCTTGGGGAATACCAGTCGTCCGTTATAACCGAGTTGGAAGGGGAGAAGTGACGCGGGTCCTTTGCCGCCTCCCGGTTACGTAACCTTAGGTGCATCGAGGGAGCCTGCCATCCCTAAGAAAGGGATTGGAATTTTAACTTCTTTATCAGTCTCCTGCTGGGGATAGTACCAAGGGCCCAATATATACCCATATGTACAGTACAGGGAGGATGTTTGGCACTCATGGTGCCCCATATCTTGAACTTTGCCATCATCCAGCACATTTCTGTATGTTGCCAGTGTATAGTATTTCGTCACTTAGATTGTTCCCATCACTCACCACCCTGCTACTGAAGCAGTACTTAGCTACATTGCCAGCCTCATTTCGAGAATGTTCCTCTAACCTCTTGGCCTTTGTTCCCAACCACTAAGGTAATTCTTCTGTCCTGTGAAGGAGTCTTCCCCCTCATTCCTGCCTGAAGACGCAGCTTCTTTAGCGACTTGCACCACCAAGCCTGGTACAGCGTCAAACGCTTTCCGGCAATCCAGAAACACACCAGACTAGCCATCCATCTGTGTCCACAGTGGAGCCAACTCTCTTACAGAAGTCTAGAGATCTGTCTCCTTTCCCTGTATCCACGTTACCCCTCATATGATTAGTTTTTTGAATGGAAGTAGTCGTCCGTTTGCCTTGCGCCGCGGGTGGGGTGATCTACCTGCCTGGCGGAGGGCACATCGCCCTCCCCCTGCCCCTCCGCCAGCAGAAGGAGGAGGAGGAGGAGGAGGAGGAGGTCAGAGTGTAGCGGTGGGTGTGGGCGTAGGCCGCGGGGACCCGGCTCAGAAGGTCAGTAAAGTAGACACTCCATAACGGAGGACTTCAAACACCGTCCTTAGGCGCAGGAGAACCCAGTCACTGTGCCTGGCATTGTCATCCCCGCCTCATCAGGTGACCCCGACCGTGTGGGGGCACATCTGTGACCATTTGTCACTAAGGAGACCTACAATATGTTCTCGTAGATGGCAAGGGCTCGTCGAGGTGTCCTGCGAAGTATTGGCACCCTACTGCAGGCGGGCCGGAGCAGGTCTTCCCTTCAGTATTACCGACCAACAATGTGTCGTGTTCGTCACCAAGTCTGGTCGCCAGTATGTTTTTCTTTGAGCTGATGTTTTAACCGATCCCTTTTACTCAGCTAGTGGACCAAGGCGCTATACCCTGGACCGGTCAGGCGTTGGGACAGGAAAGAGTTAACAGGCATGAGAGTCGCCTCGCTGACTGGACCCGGTAGGGCAGTGGACATTGTATTGCAGGGCTCATGAGAGAGAGAGAGAGTGTGTGCGTGTGTGTGTGTGTATCTCACGTGAGATATCCTGTTTCAACGAGGTTAGTTACGGACCCCAGAGGCCCGGACAGCCTTGGTTCGTGGTCCGTGGCGAACCTTAGCATTTTACATAGCCATACGCTGACCTTAAAGTGATATTTTTGTGTGTTACATTAGACCATAGACTGCCTGCCTTTTGTATCGCCACACACTTTTGAATTTCAACAGCAGCTTAGTGTGTTGGCGGGTGTTACTCGTAAGTCCGGATGGGGAGCGTCACACGCCACACAAAGCCATTACTCCGCACCTCGCTCTTGTATAATCGAATTGGCAGATAATTCCTGGCCGCACGTTGCACTAGATATATGCGATATAACCATCTCATCCATAACAAAGTCGTCCTGCCTTGCTGGATACCTGTGGTGGAGAGGGGAGGAGAGAGAGGTATGTATCCTAACTTTGTCTATTGTCGATAGTTCACATATGACGTAACTTGTTTCATAATCTCGTCATTGAGGGCCCCGTTCCTGTAAATAGTTCATGTATTATGTAACTTCTGTGCCTTGATTCAGACTCTGAGCCCACTTCTTGCACCTGTGGGAGACTGACTGTATTTCTCTTTTGTCGGCCGCCTCTCACAGGACGGATAAAAGTGCAATAGATAGATAGATAGATTGATTGATAGATGATTTCGTAGCTTTTGAGGCAAACATGAAATTGACCAGGCAGCAAATATGCCAACCTCCTACTCCTTTCTACATGCATGTTCGTGGATATGTCCTTAGCTGCAGAAACGTACATTAACCTCCGTCTTTCTCTCGAGACCACAACTTGAATGAAACGTGAAGAAGAGCGAAGATGTGAAGAATAAAGGGAAGGGGTAAATCCAGTGGTTTCTTGAGGTGGTGGGTGAAAAAAAAGGTGCCTTTTTAAAAAGGAATAGATCGTAGTGAGTATGAAGTACATGCGTAAATAGAACTACAGAGCTTAGCGATGTAAGGAAAGAAATAGATATCGTAACCGCCCTACCCTCGAGGTACCAGCGGTTGATAGGAGTTCCGCGTCCATTAACCGCTCCCCCCTCTCCCCAGATGTACGTGATGTGCGTGCTGGACTACGAGTTCCACGTGCTGGACAATGCCTTCTTGGTGCATCGGCCGGGCATCAAACGGCCCCGACGGGATCGCCAAAGAGACCTGTTAACCGCCAGGCAGAACGCTCTCCTCCACAACAAGATCACGCCCGAGCTGCACACCATCTACGGCAAGAGGGGCCTCTGCTACTTGTAGCACCCCCGGGCCGCTCCAGGTAGGTTCCTGCTATTTATTGTACCCCTAGGCCGCTCCAGGTAGTAGGTTCCTGGTACTTGCAGTACTCCTAGGCCGCTCCAGGTAATAGGTTCCTGGTACTTATAGTACCCTTGGGCCACTCGTACTTATAGTACCCCTGGGTCACTCCTTCTTATAGCACCCCTGAGCCACTCCAGATAGGTTCCTGCTATCTTTAGCAACACCAGGCCAGCTCATGTAGCTTTCTGCTGCTTGTGGCTAGGTCGGTATAAGTAGATTCCTCCCATCACCCTCAGAGCGGCTCTAAACAGGTTCCTCCTGCTTGCATTACCCCCGGGCCGCTTCAGGTGGGTTCCTGCTCACTGGCACACCACCATGACCATTCCAGAGAGGTTCCCAGTTAATGTAGCAGCCCGAGGACGCTCCAAATAAGTTTTCCTGGTCATTTGGCACAGCGGGACTTCTCCACGTTGGTCGAGGCCAGATTTAGTGGGTTTATTCACATGTTCCTCCCATTTTACCCTTGGTAGAGGGTTTATATGTGTGTTGATCCGTTCTGTCTGTTGCGGTAATGTGCTCACGTAGTTGCAGTTGCATGTGTTTGTGTGTGTTTGAGTTGTAACGTGTCCCGCATCTTCTTTTATGACCGTGTGTGTACATACGTCATGGTTTTGAAGTAACATTGTCTTTCTTTTGGCACTGATGCTAGTTAAAGATTTATTAGTTTTTCTTTGCCTCCAAGTCACGTGTTCGCGTTTCGAGGAATCATTGCATCGATATGATCCAGCTCTGACTCACGGGTTTTTAAAGCGTTCTTGGAAAGGTGCTGACTCGTATACTTAAGAGAGATTCGCGTGACGACTCTCTCGAACAGTTTGCTCCCAAGTAACAATTCGTATGTCAGGTCTCGAACTGCAGAATGAAACGTAAAGTAGCAATATGTAGCGGTCTCGACGTGGCAAACTTGACGGTGCTCCAGGGTGAACTAGACAGAAGTAGTGTGGATGTTTTGCCAGCTGAGAGAAGATCGTCATGCTCAGGGTGCAGCGAGGGTGAGGGCATCGCTGAGGGTGGAGGGAGGAGGGGGTCGCGGACGCTCGTAACCTTCAAAAGTTGGATGGTCCGTCAAGAGCCAGCGTGAGGAGAAGCCCACCAACCAACCCTCTCATGAGTGGACGAAATATTAAAGCTTCTTCACCCGCGGAGGCCAGGACAAGGACCTTTTATATTTGGGGAGGGAGGAGAGCGGCAGAGAGAGAACGACCTCCACTCTGGGAGGCCGGTACGAGGACCTCTAGTTTGGGAGGCCTGGACGAAGGCCTCCACTGTGGGAGGCCGGGACGAGGACTCCTGCTCTAGGGGGGGCCGAGACGATGACCCCCGTTCTGGAAGGCCGGAAGGAGGACCTTTACCCTCGAAGGCCGGGAAGAGGACCCCTGCTCTGGGGGGGCCGAGACGATGACCTCCACTCTGGCAGGCCTGGGCGAGGGGAGGCTTGATCAGCACAGTAGCAAATGAAATGAACCCGCCTTCCATGCCACCTCAGACCCGGCCATGCTGACGACGCAATCCAGTCTGGGTTGCAGGCTGAGGTCAGACCTTGTGTAAAGTAACTAGCATAGACCACCGCGGCCTCGGCCACAGACACCATAACAGTCGTGGCTGCAGACACCACCTCCATAAGTCACAAACAGAGACATAAACCAGGAATACCGAAACCTGCAAGACTTAAGTCATACCACCCTCACATCCACAGACGCCACTGCAGTTAGCCACAGACACGTAGGCACTAGAGACAGACACACAAGACACCCTCACAGCCACATTGAATCATCACAGCCAGAACTACTGACCGTTTCAAAGACATTGCCTCAGACGCTGTCGTATTCTTAACCACAGGCAAACACTGCTACATCTCGGGACTGTTAACAGCTCCACCACCGCTACCACAGCGGCTGTCCTCCTCAACCTTGTTTACCCACTACACCCACGTCGTCACTCTAGGAGCCTACTACCACAACACCACAGACGTCATCACGTGTCCAGAGTCTGCCTTATGGTAGCCCTCCCCCCACTTCCTTTCCACCGCCACACTACCACCACCATTGATTGTCTGAATCACCCATATCGACCACAGTATTGCCACAGTCACCACCACCACCAGTGTGGCGCTCGGCCACATCTCCCCCGCCACCACACGGCCCTCACCATCACCACGACACTCACCATCACTACCTCACTGTAACCAAGACAGACCATCCATACGCTATCACCACTACACTGTCACCACATCACTCATCATCACTACACTGTCACCGCTACGCTGTCGCTCATCATCACTATACTGTCACCACTACAGTCATCATCACTGCACAGTCACCACTACGGTTATCATCACTACTGCGTCACACACTTACCATACTGTTACCCCCCACTGGCTTCCTTAACTCATGGCTGTTGGTGCCTTGGTTACCATTAGTATTGGCCGTATGTCTCATGGTCCTGTGCCTACTGACTGTGTCTTTGCTCCCAAGCGTCCTGGTTCTGACATTTTGGCTAGACCTTGGTTCGAGAGAGAGGTTTATTTAATGGATTAAACATTCTCATGCCAACAAAAGAAGATAAAAAAGAAAAAAAACTGACTCCATGTGTATCTTAATTTTGACACCAATCTGTCTTAATTTTGACACTATTTATGTCTCGATCCTGACACCAGGTGTCTTAATTGGGCCGTGATATACTACACTCGCTAATTATAATTTGAAACTGACAGAGATATTCATTAAGTCATGTGCAACACAAATTAGTTGCTCTAATTAGCGTAAACTTATCTGATTGCAAATTAAATAGATTTGGCAGCGGGGTGAGGGAGGAGCCTAATGTGGGTTATGCCACTGAGGCCTGTGGTGGGGTTGTGGTTGTTGTGGTTGACGGGGTTATGATCTCGTGGTTGCAGGGAGGGTGGTTATGGTCGACCAAGCAGCCTTGGTTGTAACGCGCATGCCCGTGCCGTCTTGGTTATGTTCTCTGGGACCGTGTTGCCCTACAAGTGGTCGTTGTAAGTTATTGTGGTTGTAGTTGACGTGTTTCGTTGTAGTGGTGAGTGCAGTCAGCGTGCTGTGTCGTCGGTGGGTTCACAAGTATTGAGGTTGTCGTGGGAGGTGGAGGAAGTGAGTGGATCAAAGGTGGAGGGGAGGTGGAGGAGGCCAGAGGTGGGAGTGTGGGAGGGACTCGAGGGGGTTCGCTTGACCCTTGCCTGTAATTTGGATAATAATGATGGTCGATGGTGGCGTGTTGGCCCGGCTCGTGATGGGCGGCAGTGTTACTGGCCCCCTTCTGATGGGCGGCAGTACTACTAGTCTCCTTATGATGGGCGGCAGTACTACTAGTCCCCTCGTGATGATGGTCGGTGTTTCTGGACCCCTTCATGATGGGCGGTATTTGATGGCTCCCTCACGATGGGTGGCTGGTGCTGGTGCGCCCCTCCTCCTCTTCCTCATAACGGCTGGTGGTTGATATTCGTGGCGTGCGTTCCTCCAGCTCACTACGTGAGGTTCAGCAGACCAATACACACAGGAAGCGGTTATCATATGTGTTTGAGTGTGTGTAAGGTAACAATCGCATGTTCTCTCTCTCTCGTGTTATGAACTTGAAGCCTCGTTGTGCTATATCTGGCCTGACCGAAGTCTCCATCATAAAGGATCAGATTGTCGCGTCGGACTGATTTACCCCCCTCAGAATGTCCGAACTTTTTATCTTCACTATAAAGATAATGGGTCGTAAAATGCTTTTCTTATCTTTATACTGAATTTTCCCGGGGGGCGCTGTAGGCAGCGTGTATGCGTCTGCTGTGTACTTTACTTCGTCGTCAGAAGGAGAAAGTAGTTCTCTTTCCCTCTCGCCACAATAGTTACTACACGTACTTCGACAACAGGGCAGTCCTAAGGAGGATTCGAACCAAGAAATTTGAGATATACGGTGCGGGTTTTATGCCTAAGACCACTTCGCCATACACGTTGAATGATTCATTTGTCCAGAGCATCTGCTTTGTGGCAGGTCATCGGTGGTTCAAGTCCTGGTAGAGACCACAGCATGTCGACACCTCTCTACCAAGATAGGGTCCCTGGCAGTTTCTCTACTGTCTCATTCTCCTCAGGGCTGAGGGCACTACCCTCATGGGAGTATGGGTGACGCGCCACATCTTGTTGTATCCCAGGACGTGGCGTGGTACCTGACGGGGCTGACGCCGCACCCACCACCACCGCCACACCACCTTGAGATGTGTTATGACTGATGAGATGTGTGTGTGTGTGTGTGTGTGTTCCCCTCGAGACCGTGACCGAGCCAGGAGGATCCTTCGACGTTTGTCCCTCTTTGATTGTAAGTTGGGAGGTCGTTTTTGTCTCCCGGTGATTTATTGCGCCAGTTTAAGGAGACAGCGATGGTCCGGGGCCAAGACACTACGTCTGGCAAGTCGTTGGGTCGGGTAGATTATGGCTTGTTAATCATTCCCAGACGATGAGAGACATCCAAATAAATTTCTCTCTTCCCTCCCCACCCCTAGTTTCGTAAAATTGGTGTTTGGCAGTTTTCCGAGTGTGTCCCTAGGCCATAAAGATACTGTTGGTTTATTTTTTCCTTTGAGCAGCACCAAGTGTGAGACGAGCATTACCAGATGGCCGAGGTCTGCTCAGACGTGGCGGTGTGGCCTGCGAGACCTGTAATAGGTAGAGGTGTGACCAGGCAGGTGCCCCTCTCCCGCAGGCAGCTAGCACCAATACAAACCGTAGGCACTGGGCGTATCTGGCTAGAGGGTCGTGTTCTGAGCAGGCAGGAGTTCACGTGTGTGTGTGTGACGCCCACGCTACCAGGTCACCGGGAGGATTCCCCGCCACCAGGAGGGTACCAGGCCGTCAGGACACTGCCATGGGCATCCGAGCACAACACATAACCTCACCAGAGATGTTCCGGGTGGAGGGAGCGAAATCGGGTCGTCATCTCAGGCCATTTACTACTTCCCTCACCTCCTCCCCGACGCCGTACAGCACGACCTGACTTAGTCTCCCACACCGTATCATCTTGGCTTAAGCCTTTGCTCTCCTTCGAGTCACCCCGTCTCCTCCCCCTTCCCTGTGGCGTCCTTGACCTCTGAGGGGGGGTCGGTCTACCCACCCCCTCTCCCCTCCCTCTCCCACCCCCGCCAGTGCCCCCCCAACACCTCCCCACCCCTCCCACTCCCCTCCTCTTCCCCCAGGGGTCTTCTTCTTTAAGGGTCGTTTCAGTAGTCCCTCGCGAAGGAAGGTCTCCCCCCATCCCCTCCACTCCCCTCCCCGCGCGCCCGTTCTTATCTTTCCGAGTGAGCGAGCGAGCCGCCCGCCCGCTCGGGTCGGTCGCGGGACGGAGGAGGGGGAGAAATGTTGTCGGGGCTTTTTTTTTTTGTGAGGCGGGTCTGTAAAAATCTTTCCCCTCCCTCCCCTCCTCCTCTCCCCCTCCCCCCCCTCCTGCGATAGACAGACCAAAAAGCGGTATAATGGCAATAATGATACGAGTTTAGATTTTTTTATTATTTACGTCTTATACAACGGGCGGGATGGTCTTCGCGCTCCAGCGAATTTTTTCATTTTTTTAGGGGGGGTCCCATCCTCTCCCCCCTCCCCCCTTCTCTTCCCCCCCCCTCTCCCCCCCCCCCTTCAAGAACTCCCCAACCCAGAGAAAATCTTTATGAACTTCCTGGGACGAAAATTTATATCGGCTGACGCGGTAGAAGGGTTGTCATCATAAGATGCCCTGCTTGCTTCCCTCCCTCCCCCTCCACCGCTGACGGAGACGTGACGCAACGCAGACGGAGACGGAGTCGACGTTAGGACCGGAAATACGTAAGACGAACGTGCGATACAGTTACGTAACTTCGCAATTTTTTTTCAGTTCTCGATAATTCCATTTATTCCAACATTTGGTGTGTTGATGTAAAATCCCCGTCTGGCTTTGTGATTCCGTTGAGGACGGGAGGAATCTGATGCCATACACGGTGCTGGTGATTGAGATAAAGACGTGAAGAGAAAACACGGTCCGTCTGCCTTTCCCCAGCAGCGTAGACACCCACAGTGTTGTGGTAACTCCAGATTATTCAAATGTAATTATACAACAAAAACATCTTCCCATCTCTTCACGTGAGGAAAGAATTGTAATAATCATATCTGGAAATAACTTGTCGTGTGTTCCCGATAATTTTGTGAACTTTTACGTGATTCAGGAGATTCATTTACCATTTACCTCTGGTTAAAGAAATATATTTCGTGAGTAATATAATCAAGTATTGAAATCAGTTTATTTAAGTTTTATACGTGATTATATTAACAGTATTTAATCATGCATCTGCGATTATAGTATTTTTCATAAACTTGCCCTAGATTTTAATATTGTAGGATAAAAATGGAACTGTAGTGGCATTTTTAAAATCTTTATCCTTCTTGATGTGCATCAAGTTATACTGCCATCCCAACTGGCTTGGATACTTTGGTACGAAGCCTTCGAACTCCGGCATCGGGGCTTCGATTCCCAGACTCGACGGGACTGGTTCAGGTTCAGTAATCGGCGACGGAGGAGCACTGCCTGGCCACACCTGAGATAGGGCAGTGCCTGTGAGGGTATGAATAATCATCTTCCAGTCACCCGAGCCTCACCTTTTTTCACGAACGATTAGGGACTTCCTCAATTGACGATACGAGTGGTTCGTAGTGATTCGTTCGTAACCTGGTGAGGTCAGTGTTGTGCTGAGTTAATCGCGAGGCCCCTGGAGTCCTGGTGGAGTTTCTGATTGCATGGTGTAGTCTGTGAGGTCAGTGGTCGTTGGTTGGGGGTCTTCAGTAGAGTGGGTGAGGTCGTTGGATGGTCGGGGGTCATCAGTAGAGTGGGTGAGGTCGGTCGGTGGTCTGGGGTCATCAGGAGAGTGGTCTGTGAGGTCGGTGGTCGGGGGTCATCAGAAGAGTGGTCTGTGAGGTCGGTGGTCGGGGGTCATCAGTAGAGTGGTCTGTGAGGTCGGTGTTCGGGGTTCATCAGTAGAGTGGGTGAGGTGGTTCGGTGGTCGGGGGGTCATCAGTAGAGTGGTCTGTGAGGTCGGTGGTCGGGGGTCATCAGTAGAGTGGGTGGCCGCGAGAAAATCATTATGCGGGGGCGCAATGCAGTGGCGGTCGGGCGGCCTTGCGGGCGCTGGCCCCACACACCGCCTCCTCCAGGTCCTCCACCCTGGCCTTCCTCGGACGTCCTCGTCACTTCCTCACACTCCGGCTCACTCCTCCTTCCCTTCTTCCGTCTCTTCGTCCTCTCCCTTGTTCACAGCTCGTCCCCCGTCCCCGTCTGTACCTTCCTCCAGATGGTGATGACTTAAACCCTCCAGGGAAAGGTGTCCCTCCCTCTGGATAATCCTTTAGGGTAGTATTGGCCTCACCGCTTAGCTAATCCTCAACTCCCTCTACCCTTGCTCTCCCTCGCGGTAACCCTCTCCACCCTGGTCCCGCCCTGCGAGTGACTGGTGATACATATGAGTGTCGGAGTCTGGCTCCGGTGCTGTGCGCCTGGGTCACAGCACACAAGAGCGTCACACACACTGGCTCTGGTGCTGTGTGCCTGTGTCTTAGGGCCACACACCGGACGGGCACGCACACCCCCTTCTCTCCTCACCCCTACAAGTGGGCGACCGACCCTCGCCCCTCCATTTCTTGCCCTGCCTCCCCATTACCCCGCTGCTCACAGCCGTGTTTTTAATCTCCATTAAGCTGGTGTTATGTGGTGCGGGTGTGGCTGCCAGAGGAGGTCAGCCACTCGCCCGGGCCCCGGTCACTCTGCCACACAAATTTACGACAATGATTATTCGCCTGGACGGGTCCGAGATAAAACCCATGGGGATGGCGCTGCTCCCTCCCTCCCTCCCTCCCTCCCTCCCTCTCTCTCCCTCTTCTGGCATCATGGACTTTCGTGTGCAGCAAGAGTTTCAATTGTTCCGCAGTTTTTTGAAAGACAACTTGTACGTAATGACGCTTGTATTAGGACCTGACGGACAGACAGTTTACGTTCTTACCCACATCCGCCAGCTGTCTGCCTGGAGACACACACACACACACGGACTGATGGACGTTGGTGTGTTCAGAGAGACTCGTCCACAGGCACTGACCTGGCCTGGTGCTCCATGACTGCTTCTCTGGCCCAGGCTGTATGTGTAATGCAACTCTATAACATAGAGGGGTAAATAGTGGCAAATGATTGATATCTGTGTGGCCCAGACGTTGGTTGGGTTGGTAGACAGAAGATATCCTTTCGGTTTTGATTGGTGGGTTGTGGATTGTGATGACTTTTCATTTGGTGGGAATTACCTATATTCTCATCAGATGTGCTTAGTTTTGATTTTTATGGTTGTAATGTAATTTTACCTTGTTGTGCAATCTTATTGTGGATGTTTTTGGCTCGTGCCAGCGGTCCCTGTGTTGTGATCAGGATGGGTTGCCAAGGATACATAATGTGACGATTTATGGCAAGCGTTAGGAGGTTGTAGCTCCAGCCCCTGTTGTAGGAAATGTTTTTAGCCAAATGGTCCGTCGCTGTCAGGTTTAGAGAAATATGGCTCCCTCTGCCAAATATATGTGATGCCCCCACTGGGTGGGTGGAAGCCGCAGATACTCCAACAGCGTGGTGGGGGGGGGAGAAGCTGACGGAGGCTGTGGGCACACCAGACGTCAGGAAGGATAGGTACTGGGGGAGGACCTGACGAAGGCTGTTGGCACACCAGACGTCAGGAAGGGTAGATACTGAGGGAACACTGAGTCTTCAAGTTTTACCTGGGACTGAAGGTAGTCCTAGTGCAGACGGTTGACTGAGTGAAGACCCAGTGAGTGTTGAGGGCGGGATAGACTAAGGGACATGGGTTCGTGGGCAGAGGACTCACCAGGTGGGATCACGTCAGGTGTCCACCCACCCACCACCCAGCGACTCTCGTAGCCTCACCCGCGGAGGACGATGGGTCTCCTTTAACTTGTGTAAGACGCTTTCCATCTTCGCGTTAAACTTAGTTGTGATTCCCAGATCGTCAGTCGCTAATTTAGCTTTTGTATCGGAGGAAAGTATGGAGGCTGTTGCCTGGTGTGAGAGTGAGGGGTCCGTTGTGCCAGCTGATGCTGCTGTGAGAGGCATTACGTGCCTGGTGTGAGAGAGAGAGTGGTCCGTTTTGCCAGCTGATGCTACTGTGAGAGGCATCACATCACATATTGAAAACCTGGTCTCAGTCAGTGTCAGCTCTCGCCCCTCCTGCTAGGGAGGTTGGCCCGTCAGCAGCCACACCTGAGGTGGACGGGATTATGCCTACGCCTCTGGGACCCCGTCCTTCGGTACACTGGCTCTACACACACGGGGACATCACAGACAACTGTCTCTTTACTCAGTACGACCCTCGTCCACCAGCCTCACACATGGCCATCAGTTGACCTTATACGACTGGACGAGTCTGCGTTTGTGCGCTTCGCTCTTACCCGCGTGAGGGAAGCGCAGTTGTGGAGGAGACATTCATAAATTCCTCGTCTGTTGTGGCGAGACGTGAGGCACAGGTGTGGAGCATCCAGGTCTCCGCCTCCAGGGACAAGTGGAACCGCCTTCCGCCGCCTCCTCGGCAAAATCATGGAAGACGTTCAGGGGTTCTTTTTTTCCCCCCGTGATACCTGGCAGACCAGAAGCAGTGGACGTAGCGCGTTCCCCTCCGAGTGTTGGACCAGGGCTGTGTTATCCAGGCGTGGCAGGGGGGCGGTGGGGGCGGCAGCGGCGTCTATGCACAGGTGGGCGAGGACGTGGGCGTGGTACGGACGGGTGGGTGGAAAGAGGAACGCTGACCTTCATTGATATAAAAAAGGACACTGCAAAAAGGATATATGCGAGAGAGCGAGACACACACTCTCTCTCTCTCTCTCTCTCTCTCTCTCTCTCTCTCTCTCTCTCTCTCTCTCTCTCTCCACGCATCTCCTCCGATAAAATCATTACTTGGGCGAAGATGATGAAATATTCACATACGGCAGCCCTGACCTACGGCCAGACACTAGCCCTTCCCTGGCCATACCACACACACACCACACACCCCCTGCTGCCACCACACCAACCTCACATCCCTCCGCCACACCACAACCCCTGCCACACTTCTTTACGACCCCCTCCCCCCCTCTAACCCACACCCGTCTACCCCACCCCTCACCCCCCGACCTCAACCACACTGCAGGTATGTGTCTTGCTTGACGTGGTCCCCTTCCCCAGGTACCGCAGGTGTGTTTGGGTTGACGTGGTCCCCTCCCCAAGTATCTCAGGTGTGTCTGGGTTGACGTGGTCTCTTCCCCCCAGGTGTTGGAGACATCCTCTCTCTCTCTCTCTCTCTCTCTCTCTCTCTCTCTCTCTCTCTCTCT